>AYEL01086452.1:0-18418 GCA_000484575.1 Olivierus martensii
AATCCGACAATTGGGAACAATTAACAGTTTCCGTCAGATAACCCTGACAATCACAGAAACGCGACAATACCAAATTTAAAATTATATTGAGGAGAAAAAAAAAAAAATATATATATATATGAAATTTCTGCACATCTGATTAAGAAGAAAGCCAACCAATAAGCTGCAATTGTTATGTATGATAGCAGCAAATATAAAAAATTATTTAAGAGAAACCAAAGTACCAGATTTGGTTTGCAAAAATTTTAAATTTTTAAAATATGCTGGTTTACAGGAATGCTAAAGTTTTAAAAAGTTACCTGCATCTTTAAAATTTAATAATAGTATGATTTTTAATTTTTTTATATTAAAAATATATTTATTGTTAAATTCAGAAAATACTGACCTGCATTTTTCAAAGTTGGATCTGAAAATGTTTTTAATTCATTTTCATTTTGAGCTACTGTGCTTTTAGCTTTAGTACGACCATCTCTACTTACTACTGCTGAATATGTGGAAGATAGTGAAGTTCCAAGAGGATAATTATTAGAACACCATTTTCCATTTGTAAGACCATGATGCAAAGCAAAAGCTTCTGTTTGATGAACTAATTCTGAAAATGTTTCATCTAAAAAAAAAAAAAAAATAACAAGCTTCTGTTTGATGAACTAATTCTGAAAATGTTTCATCAAAAAAAAAAAAAAATACATTAATAACATCCAGATGTTTATCAAAATAATGGAATTTACAGGAAATGAGTTATTAATATTTTAAATAAACTTTGTTTTATAATTTGCAATATTTTTATTCTAGATTTACAATAAAATTTAACTAATTTTTTACTTCTGTATTTTCATCAATAAAAAAAACAGGAAAAGTTATCTGAATAATAGTAAATCAACGAAGTATTAGAATTAAAGAAATGTAATATTGTATTTATTAATTATAATTGAAGCAGAATAAAAAAAATAATAATTATTAGTGATGTAAAATTTTAATGAACAATAGCTATTTTATATTAATTTAGATTTTGTGAAACTTCTAAGCAAATAATTCCATCATTAAAATGTTTTATGTAAATGATGATTTCATTATTGGGAATTCCAAGTCTCTTTCATTCAGAATAGAATATTGTTACTGAAAAGTAAATTAAGCAAAAACAATTTTAAGTATAACAAATAATTTCTTAAGAGATACTGCAGTTAAGCTTATTTGTATATTGATCTCATGGAAATATCTCTTGTCCAAGTTAACATTAGATCATGAATGAAGCTGGCACTTTTGATGGAAGTTTACAACTGTTAAGTCAAATAAATATGGAAATATTAATATTGAAAATTAAGTAACAGTAAAAATGGAAATAAGATAAAAATAAAATGATGTTATGATTTGTGAAGCAGTTGGGAAATATTTGATTTCCTCTGAATTAGGAAAATTTCCTAAGAGAAACCTATAAGTTGTGAGAATCCACATCATGGCATTGTGAAGAAATTAGTCTTTCTCATTTTTTTATTTTTTCTGTTTATTAAAATGATGAAAATATTGTACAACAAGCTGAGAACATCAAGGGTGATCTCGCCTTGTACTAATAAATCCTCTTCGTATTCCAACAGCAACATAAGCATTAGATGAATCAATGAAATTGAATCTAGAATTTTAAATTACTTTATATGGATCAACATAGTGGCTAGTGAAAAAGATATTACACTTTTATTTTTTACATTAAGGATTTTATACTCTTCTTTTAGTATCAACACAGAGTGCATCATATTACTCCCAATATGAAGTAGATATACTGTACATACGCTGCTGTTATGTTTTCTATGTCAAAAATAATATTACTAGTTCTTTATCTTTCTTATTTCAATGGTTGCCATCTTCAGATTGGAAATTATATTTTGATTTGCATCATTTTAGTATGAATTGTGTTTTGAAGAATGCATCTCCAAAGTAGGGTCTGGATATATATGCCTCCTTCCTTATCTCCATACATATTTATCCTATATAATATAAATCTATTGGTAACACATATTTTTTCTAATATCATTTCTTCATTGTTTAAATATTATATATTTAAAGATATCCTGGCAGGAAAATATAATATTCATTTCTGTATGCATTATAGATTAAGTGATATCACAATTTTTAAATGTATTCTAAATATTTTTGACTTTAGTTTTTATCAATAATATTTGTATTTCTAAGGTATAAGATGCTGATGATGATTGATTTTTAACCAGAAACATTTCAATATTTATATTTTAAGTTAATAAATTGTCATTTACTGTTAATTAGTGCTTAGGATAATGAACTTATGGAAATGACAGAAATTTTAGAAGTTGCCATCAGTAATTGCGACAGACGTAGTAGGAAGTCATAGGCAGTAACATCTATATTTTGTGATGATGATATGTTTAGAAATGGAAGGGATCTTGTTATAAATGTTAAGACTATTATCCTATTAACGTCATGTTAGCTAAATCGCCATGGCAACCATTTGTTGTATTTATTTTTTTGATTTGGTTATTCGAACGGAACATTATAGAACGTAGAATGCAGTTTGTTTTTATATGTAGCCTAAAGATGGTATAGCATAACCGAAACGTTAGCTATGGTGCAGAGTAACAGGAACTCAACTGCTGATAGTGCTTGGATATAAAAAGTAAGTGTTGCTATCAGTACATTGAACAAGAAAATATATGATATATCAGGTATGGATAATAAAATTGATTATACATTATAGCAAAAATATTTTAGGTGGAGTATCCTTGTAGAATAAAAACATAGGAGAAAAAGTGATATAATGCATTGACAAATGATATAAATACATGCCTATATAATAATATGTAGTATAATACTTAAAAATCTAATTATTATTATTGTATGGACTTCTTATAATATTTTTGATATAAAATATTATAAATAATATAAAATACAACAGAACATACTATAATGTAATAAATTAAAAAGTTTTCAAATAATATAAATTGAACATATAAAAATAACTGTCAATTAAGGCTGAAAATGACTAGTTTTAAACTAAAAATATTATGAAAAATTTTTCTGTAATTCCTGATTTTGTTTATGTTTTTGATTTGGTTATTCGAACGGAACATTATAGAACGTAGAATGCAGTTTGTTTTTATATGTAGCCTAAAGATGGTATAGCATAACCGAAACGTTAGCTATGGTGCAGAGTAACAGGAACTCAACTGCTGATAGTGCTTGGATATAAAAAGTAAGTGTTGCTATCAGTACATTGAACAAGAAAATATATGATATATCAGGTATGGATAATAAAATTGATTATACATTATAGCAAAAATATTTTAGGTGGAGTATCCTTGTAGAATAAAAACATAGGAGAAAAAGTGATATAATGCATTGACAAATGATATAAATACATGCCTATATAATAATATGTAGTATAATACTTAAAAATCTAATTATTATTATTGTATGGACTTCTTATAATATTTTTGATATAAAATATTATAAATAATATAAAATACAACAGAACATACTATAATGTAATAAATTAAAAAGTTTTCAAATAATATAAATTGAACATATAAAAATAACTGTCAATTAAGGCTGAAAATGACTAGTTTTAAACTAAAAATATTATGAAAAATTTTTCTGTAATTCCTGATTTATCATACATTTAAATTAATTAATTAAAAATTTTTATTAAAAAAGTAATTTATTAAAACTATTAGAAAAATATATAGTAGTATACATAACCAAAAAAGTATGGTAAATACTAAAGAACAGTTCAAATAAAATTCAGTCTCAAATTCCTAAAAGTAATTATTTTATCTCTTCACTTTTTTTTCTTAATTTTTATCTTAGAATAATACATCTCACTTTATTTTCAATATAAATGACAATAATATAATGATATTTACTACACAATAAGAAAATTAATATAATTTTAAATTAATATTGAAATTTTATCTTCCGATTGGATAAATGAATAAAATCCTAAATAATCTTACAAAATCCCTAAAATAAATGTTACACTACTACTGAAAGTTAATTAAGGATATCAAACAAGAGGATTAAATCATTTTGAAACAAATACTGAAATGATTTAATCCAGTAAAGTAAACAAATAAGATACTTAAAATAAAAATCTTAACATTATTTTAATAATAAAAAAATACCTTTTGATTTTGATGTTATTGTTTTAGATGTTATTTTGGCACACATACTTCTGGAATCATCATTATGTACTGTACTTTCTTTATTTTCATGTGATAAAATTACTGGTTTAGGTTTGTATGGTAATTCTAAAGTGCTAAGAATTAAAATTAGATTATTTTTTAATTTAACTTAATTTTTTAATTTTTTTTGCTTATTTATTAAATAACTTTTGAATATCTTAATAAAAAATAAAACAAAAAAAATATTAAAATGCAAAGTATTAATTGATTATAATTACAATAAAATTTATTTAAAATATCATATATATTTGTATATAAACTAACCCCTCTAGTTGAGTCCCTAAGATTAGCAAAAAATCAATCTTTATGTATAAGCCAATTTCAAGAGTTAGAATAATATTAATATTTACTATAATATACAGAAATTTTTATAATTTAAAAACCTAAGCTTACTATTGGAATAAATACAAAGAATAGAATAAAATGCTTGATGAAAGACAGAGATAAAGTTGGATGGGAAGCAAAATACAACTTTGTTATAACAATTCATTCATTCATATTTCCGAACCACTCACTATTTTAGTAATCTATATTTTTCCAAATGTAAACCCTAAAACAACAATACTTTTGTTGAATCATACAACAATAAGTATAACTGATAAACAGCACATTACCAAAGACTTAATGTTTAGTTCTTTACTAAAGTATTGTTTATACAGTATATTATCAATCAATTTAGACTAATTTCATAATTGTTCATTATATTAATACACATATAAAGAAATGTAATTAATAAATAAACTTTTTTACACAAAATATTTATTTAATTAACAAATATCAGATTATATTATTATTGGTGATTGGGATCATCCTTTATCCCTAAGGTCAATGTGCATCTATTTAGATGATACTTATCATAAAAGCATCCAAAACAGAATATTATTTTATAATATGCAAATTTATTAATGAAATTCATTGTTGTTTCACAAATAAAATGCCCACTAGTTAAACTGATGATTCTATAAGCATGATTTGCTTCAAAGTTAGTTGAAGAGAGACCTTTAGTTTTAAATGTCAATGAAATATATTTCCCCACCTCAATGACGAAAACACCATATGCTTGTAGAAATGTAGAGTTCATAAAACATGCACATTATAAAGCAATATTCTGTTTTTGATGCTTTTATGATGATTATCACCTGAATAGATGCACATCAGTTATAAAGGAGGATCCCAATCATCAATGATAATATAATCTCTATTCGTTAATTAAAATATAATTTTTGTATAAAAAAGTTTATTTATTAATACATTTCTTTATACATGTATTTAATATTTGTGATAAAAATGTTTAAAGGGCATAGCAAAAAAATTTAATTATAAAATAGTAATTTCTTATTAATGAAAATATATTGTACAATAATCCATTTCAATTTTGATTAAAAAAAAGACGAGATTCAAATCTGCATCCTTCTGATCACACATTACAGTAATTGAATAGTGAATGTATTGCACTATGACAGCACTAATTTAATTAATAATATCAATCAGTATATAAATAACATAAAAAACTTTAACCCCTTTTTTTCAGGAATGTTTTAAGAATTGCATCATATTACTTTATCATGGGTTTGTGATAATAGTACTACAACATACAGGGTGGCCCATAATTATGTATATGATGTTTGACTGACTGTAGTATTTGTAATTTTGGACAAAAGCCTGAGAGTGGGGATAACGGTCATTGGACTTAGAACCACCTGACTTTGGACTTTGACACCACCTGACATTTCTTATGGGGGTTTTTTAAAGGACAAAGTGTATCAACATCACATATGCAATTTGGCCGAACTACGGGAAGCTATCACAAAAGAGTTCCACAGGATACCAGTACGGATCTGTCAAGCTGCTTATGACAACGTTGCTCTTTGTCTCCAGGCATGCATCGATTTGGATGGTGCATTGGTGGACCATGCCATGGAGAACAGAGATTAAAATTCTTGTAAGGAAAGGTATGAGAGTAATGTGTTTATGTTCAATTTTATGTTCAAGTTATGTTGCTAGTTTCTTTACTGCAGTCTTTGAAACATCATATACATAATTATGGGCTACTCTGTATATAAAAATTGGCAAAATTAGAAGGAGCCATGGTTGGCATTCGCTGATAAGCATAAATAATAAAAATCTCAAAGCTAAAAATGAAAATAAATTTCTTTTACATAAAATAAAAAATAAGCCAAAAATAATGAAAATTACTAAATAATGTTTATTAATAAATTAGTTTAAAATTTTTTTTATTATAATTAAAAATAATTTTTCTGTAAAAGAAAAAAGTATACTCTAATTGAAACTAATTAAGGGAATATCTACAAACCAAATACTCAATCAAATTAATCTCTAGCATAATAATTTAGAATTAAACTATAATTTTAATAATTACAGTTTAATTCTTAATATATTATATTATCTCTATAATAATTATTAAAATTATTATTCTAAGGGTTAATTTGGCTTAGAAAATTTCAGAATTAAATTTTTTTTGTCAGGTCAAGTTTGCCAAAAATTGAAATTTGTTTAACATAATTAGAAAAATAAAATAAAAAGAAGATAACTTGAAAATTTTAAATTGATATCTTAAAAATTAAAGAAATATTGTGATTTACATAATATTAAAATTTTTAATACAATTATGATTAATGCAGTATTGATATAAAGATTATTCCAGAATCATATATTGTGAATAATATTTAAAGTTGAATTTTTGTGTTAATTATGATATAATCTTTATGTAGTTAATTATATTAATTTAAATATGAAATGTTAACATTTTGCCAATAATTATCAGATATCATCAAAGATTGAATGTATAAACATGTGTTATAAAAATGGCTGATTTATATTGGATTCTCAAAAACATAAATAAGTCAATTGATTTTCAAAAATTATAAACACTTCAAATAAAAATCTATAATAAGAAACTCAACTTTTATTTATAATTCTAATATGCATGATAGAGTAATTATAAGGATGGCTCCAGATGTTAAGAAAATAGTAAATAATCATAGGATAGATAAATAACTGTATTTAAAATATTTATTTCTAGTTTATTATTTCTGTATTGAAAGTGACTTTTTTATTAATAAGATAAATATATGATCATACCTTGGACGAAGAATATCCCCTCCAAAAACTTTTGTAGGATCAACTTTTATCTTTTTATGTGCTTTACTTTTAGTGCTGAGTTCAAATCCTCCATCATCGTGTGAATCCACTGATTCTTTTGTATGTATAAGTATTGTGTCCAAGTTTCTAGAATGTTCACAAGTTTTAGATTTTGAGCGTCTTGACTTAATTGGTTTTGCTGTTACACAAATATCTGGTAAACGATGATCCTTAAGAAATATCAAACAATTGAATAATTAAAAGCAAAATCTATCATAAAAAGTTATGAAGTAAAATAGATATCATTTATTAAAAACATAAAAATTTAATAAAAATAAAACTTTCTAGACTTACATTTTGAATAATTTAAACAAAAAGAATTCAACAAATTATACTTACTTATGAAATTTGTGAAATAATTGATAATGTAAAAACAAAAGTTTACTAACTTTTGTTTTTACATCATCAATTATTTCACAAATTTCAATACTTTTAATTATGATTTATATGATTAACTATGTATATAATGATTATTGAAAAAGAATATATAGTCAGTTTTAAAAAGAATCAAATTCCTCAAAAAAATAAAAATAAATAAACATTAGATCATATGTGATTATCTATGAAAATGTTATCTCATTTAAATATTATTAGTTTTGAATGAATGCATATATTATTCTTTGTTACATGATTATATTCATACATTTGTTAAGAATATTTATGATGCATTCCATCATAATTAGCTTTGGTTTCAAATTTATTGATACAACAACACCTGCCTGAGGATAGATGAAGAACAATATAGATTACACTACTATTGAGGCCATATTATATGATCCCTTGCTTGAATTTAAAATAGAAAAGAGGGATAGTTCTCCCATAAAAGAGCTTGAGACAACTTATAATCCAACTGAGGAATGATAAAAGGATAAATGCACACCCAGATTCCTGTAGACAGGTATAATACAAAATAAAGATATGGACAAAAGGGAAGAGTATGTTGGCAGTATGTTAAGGAGATAATACAGGATGTTTTATGTAAGGTATAGTGTAATGTATGTAAGATAATGTAAGGATATTTTTATATTCATCAATTCTGAAATGCAGATTTGATGAACATAAAAAGGATATCATGAATAAATATCTATCTACAGCCTTGAGCAGATTTTTATGAAACATTTTTAGATATATAATGGGATAAAGACATGCCAATGATGTGTAAAGACATTAAGAAAAGAAAAAATGATTATAAAGAAAAGAAAAAATGATGATAAACAATAGAAAAACATGTTAAAAAAAGTTAATCCTGATATTTTATTAATCCAGTTTTTGCAAATCAGTTTTTTTTGTATTTATTAGCTGAAAATACTCACTTTTGATGGCGGTTCCTAAATTTTTTTCAATTGCTGTAATTTTATTTAAATTATGTTTTCACAAACTTTTTTTTTTGGAATTGATTGATAGAATTTTAAATTTTTTTTATCCCATTTTGTTGATATTGTAGTTTAATATATCAAAGTTATTCTGGTTTTGGGATGAGATAATATTTTTTAAATTTTAAGTAAAAATTGAATTTTTCATACAGTCAGCTATAAAATGCTTAAAACTGAAAAATATTATAGCTAATAAGAAAATATTGGTTAATTCTGTTAAAATAAACAATTTTTGTTTCATTTTCACCTATATTTAGGAGAAAACACAAAAATATAAAAACCCCATGGCCATTTAATAGGAATTGACACTTAGGGTCAGTTCCACCAACATCGTATAACACTGCTGTCAGTAAACGACATTGTCACTGTAACAACGATCACTAACAACAGATTGTTCCACCACGACTTTCGTTAGCGATGTTTACTGAAAACGAATAGCTGACACTATGACTGTTATTCATGTTCCTGGTAAAAATGCCTATTGGTCAAATTAAAACACAAGGTAAGAAATGCTATCACGTCACATGCATACGCCAAGATAGCTACTGTTGAACGTAAATGACATCGATAGACTGATAATTCAGAATAATTTTAAGGGTCGGTTCCACCAACATCGTATAACACTGCTGTCAGTAAACGACATTGTCACTGTAACTACGATCACTAACAACAGATTGTTCCACCACGACTTTCGTTAGCGATGTTTACTGAAAACGAATAGCTGACACTATGACTGTTATTCATGTTCCTGGTAAAAATGCCTATTGGTCAAATTAAAACACATGGTAAGAAATGCTATCACGTCACGTGCATAAGCCAAGATAGCTACTGTTGAACGTAAATAATATCGATAGACTGATAATTCAGAATAATTTTAAGGGTCGGTTCCACCAACATCGTATAACACGTTGATAGTAAGTACTATAATTTTAAGTGCAATTTATATTTCTAATATGTTTTTTTATATTAAAAGAAATCATAATTTTCAGATGTTAAAAGCTGCTTTTTTTCCTGCAGAGTAACTGGGATGAAGTTGTTGATAATTTTGATCATATGGGATTGCGTGAAGATCTTCTTCGTGGTATCTATGCCTATGGTTTTGAAAAGCCATCTGCTATTCAACAACGTGCCATAATCCCTTGTGTTAAAGGTATTAAAATCTTTCAATTATTTTTTCCTTTATAATGAGCACCTTTCTACTATCAAACAGTAGAATAGGTTTCGCATATAAAGGAAGATTATTGCATTAAGAATAAACTGATCAATTTTATTAATAATTTGATTTATATATTCTTTTTGCAACATTTCTTTTAATAATGTTAATCATGATTTATGCAGTAATCGCTTGCTCTAATTTACAAATTGAGTCAAGGTTATGTTGACTCATATTGATATTATTTATAGAATTTCCTGACCAGTATTTGTTCAAGATTTAATTGGCACAATTTAAAAATATGTAAGATGCAATATACTCATTCAGTTTTATCTTGAAATTAATTTTTGATCTTTAATATGTTTAGTAAGAAATTAACATTTGTGTAATATTTTAATACAATTTATTCCCATCTTGATTTATGAATTTTTATAATAATGAAGGAAATTTGTAAAGATGAATGAGTAGACATAGGATGGCAGTATGACATATCAGAATTTTACTCAGATATATTGATATACTATATTAAATTAATTTTCAGAGTTGCCAGTTGGTGATCTCAACATCACTCATCTCATTCTCAATTGCCAACATTGTTCTGAACAACAACATTAAATAGGATATAGCAAGCGTATTTATTAGATTCTAGATATCCAACCACAATGATACCAAAATTATGCATAATTTTAGTATGTCATTTGTAATTGAATCTCTTGATCAACATATCCCTTAGAAAATTAGAATCCTCCTATTTTGTCTTCATAATTTTCTAAATGAGCTATGCCAATCAAAATTATTGAATGGAGGTGGATTTCTGTGA
This sequence comes from Olivierus martensii, assembly GCA_000484575.1. Classification (NCBI taxonomy): domain Eukaryota; kingdom Metazoa; phylum Arthropoda; class Arachnida; order Scorpiones; family Buthidae; genus Olivierus; species Olivierus martensii. The sequence continues at coordinate 10,714 of AYEL01086452.1, forward strand.
AGTGATTGAAGATCAGCTATTCATTCTCTTCTATCATACAATTCTGGTATAGGCAGTAAATATTTTAAAAAATCACTGCTACATTGACAAAACAGTTGTGACGATTAGGAAGGGAAGATATTCAACTCTATTTTCTTGTCATATCATATATATATGTGGCACCCAGAATGATTTTAAAATTTTTTAAAATTTCTGTGAAATGAATTTTGTACAATTGATATTTGTGTTAAACTTTATATGATTAAACATTATTTTATTAGTTACAGATAATTTTCCTTTGCGACATAAAAGAGAAGTGGTGATTTTTTTGAAATAGTGACAAAATGCTAAATGCTTCCAAATGACAAGTACTTTGTATTTTCATTTTTTATAATCAGTTGATTTTTTATTGATTATCAATCTGTGATAAAACACAATAAGCATTCAAAATATGAAATTAATACATTATTGCAATATAAAAAGTGAAATCAGACATTTAAATATAAAATCTTTTTTGAATGTTATCCCATTTCCTCAGTACATATTTTTGTACACCTCTGAAATGTTTCATAATCTACTGTTTTCACAGTCTTTCTCAGGTAGTTTGTAATATAGTAATACTCCAGAATTATGTAATAAGTGGGACTAGAAACATAATGCAAGTCAAAAATTACACAAGTTGGGGTACCTACAGATTCTCAAATCTAATTTCAGGTACATATGTAATAGGTTCTTAACTGGCTCTTCATTACTAAGAAAACAACAAATTATAAAAGTTTATAATATGTAGTTGTAATTAAAGATTTTTTAGTTTATAAATGGGTTATTTTCATCCTTTGGCTTTCAATAATGAACATTTTAGAGAGATCTTTTTTTCCAAAAGATTAGATTAGAAGAAAAGACACACAGATTAGTTATTATAATCCTTACATTTATTTTCTGTTATTAGTTTTACAATTCATTTAACACCCTTTGGCTTTCTTGAGCTTTCTCTATAAAAGGGGAGAAAGAAGGATGGTGCTTCATTATTTAATATCCTGAGTTGTTCTGTGCTAAACATTTTTTGATCTTGTTTTGCGAATGCTTCTTCTCGGACTTAAACTTTTATATATTTTTATATATATCAAATTAGTGTATATCAGTAATTTAGGCTTATTCAGTATAGCTATTAATTATGGCAAGATATCCTAGAATAAATGTAGAAGATGCTGTACACAAATTGTTCTTCTGATGAAGAATTGTCATTTATACAGCGTCCATCAGCTGATGAACCAGATTTATCTATTGATACAAAAAGAAAAAGAGGAGGCATTTGAGGAAGAAACGAGAGAAACATGCAAGAAAAATGAAAAAAAATGGAAATCCATCACTTCCTGGGACAGGAAGGGATGGATGGAATTCGGATAATTTCCTTTTTCCTACTGTGCATCCTTTTTGTGGACCGCATAGTATACAGCTTAACTTAGAGGAGCATTCAATGCCATATGATTGCTTTATAAATTCCATAGACAATGAAATTGTAGAAAACATTGTAGAGGAAATGAACAGCCATGCAAAGCTTCTTTTGAACTCGGATAATCTTGCACCAACACTCTTGGATAAAATTGTGAAAAGAAACTAACTCATCCGAAATTTGGGAATTTTTGGCACTAATATTGCTAATGAGGATTATAAGAAAACCCTTGTTGGCAGTTGTATTTTAACACTGATCCATTGCATTTGACACTTATGTTTGAAACAGTTATGTCAAAAAATCGCTTTCTCCTATTATCTTCTTTACATTTTTTGAATAATTTGAAATTGATTGATAATGATAGATTGCATAAAATCAGAAATATTGGATCACTTACAACAAAATTTTAAAAACAATTATATCCTGAAAGAACATACAGTAATACCCTGAAGTTATGCGATAGTTGGGACTGACGAAAATTGGGTAAGTTATTCACGTAAGTCAAAGTACAACTTTGCATATAAATACATATAAATTTGGTTTTATTGGGACCAAGGACTAACAAAAACACTAGTTTAGAAAAAAAAAAAATTAATAAAATTGCAGTTCTTTATACATATTAAAAAAATAAATGAATTATGTAAAAATGTTATTTTGATGTCGAATGCTTCATAAAATCTAACAGATTCGTCTGACGACAAAATTCCTTCTTTTTTTTCACACAGAATTTCTTCATAGCAAGCTAATAATTTTTTTATTCCTTGCTTTGTAGCTATAATGTATTCTTTGTTGGAGTCTATTTTCTAAAATTTTTAAGCCCTTTTCAATTGAGCTCAGACCTTCTGTCAAGCTTGCAATTGTCATATGCTTTTCTGGTGGAACTGGGTCTGAAGTGTTGGATACTTCAGCGAAATTTTGCTCACACATCTCTGAGCTCATCGATTGTCAACTGCTGACTATGTGAATCCAACAGCTTGTTGAAATCATTGTTATTGACTTCCAAATCTAATTGCCTTGCAAGATTAGCAACTTCTTCTATCACATGAGCGACATGATCAATTTCTGGCCTTGTTTCTGTTTCATTTTTGAAAAAAAAAAAAATAGACAAAGTTTCTTCCAGGCACCATTCAATGTTTTCTTGGAAATTTCATCCCCAGATTTTCCAGTGATTCTTACGGCATCTAAAACATTGAATTATTTCCAAAAGACTAACAGATAGCTCATTGTTTTGCCTCATAGCTTCATTCAGATGTGCAAACGAATGCCTTGTGTAGTAAGCCTTGAATGTTTTGATGACTCCCTGGTTCATTGGTTGAATCAAGTTGGTTGTGTTTGGAGGCAAGAAGATAACTTTCACACGTGGGTCGAAATCACTTAGGATGACAGGGTGCATTCTCAATAAAAAAAGCATCACTTTAAATGGAATTTGTTTAGACTTGCAATAATGTTTGACTTCAGGTATGAAGTGATGACCAAACCAGTCCTCAAAAATGAAAGCTGTCACCCAATCTTTATGATTTGACTTCCAAATCACTGATAAACTAATTTTAGATATATTTTTTAAGGCTCTTGGGTTTTTGGAGTGATAAATTAAGAGAGATTTTAACTTGCAGTCACCAGCTGCATTCTCACCAACCATCACTGTCAATCAATCTTTAGAAACCTTAAAGCCTGGAAAGTCTTTTTCTTCATGTGCGATAAAAGTTTTTTTTAGGTATGTTCTTCCAGAACAGACCAGTCTCATCCACGTTAAATATGGTTTCATTACTACACTCACCTTCTTCTATCAGAGCCTTAAGTGTCTCAGGAAAAGAAGATGCAGCTTTTTTATCGGCACTTGCCACCTCTCCACTCTCCACGATGCTGTGCCAATTACAGCAAGTTTTAAATCAGTTGAAGTTTTAAATCATGTTACTAGCTACAAATTTTTTAGCTTCGCCCGCCTTCCCAGCTACAAATTATTGTACAATTCCAACCGTTACTAGCTACAAATTTTTTAGCTTCGCCCGCCTTCCCAGCTACAAATTATTGTACAATTACAGTACTAATACTGTAATTGCACAATGAATTGCAATATTGAATTGCATTGACTAATCACATTTTGCGATTAGTTAAGTGCAATTCAATAGGTTTAAGTCCCTGACTCAAAAAGAGGATATTCAGAAAGCATTTTTTTGAGTGTCTCTTAGTTTTGTGTTCTTTGTTTATTAAGATAATGTACAGTCGGTTCCATAAAGTTTTGTACCTAAGCGGAAAGTGTTCGGCTTCCTTCCAATAGTTCAAAGCAATGTGATTCATCAGTTCAGGCAAATCATTCGAACTCTCCGAGTATCGGATGATTCCATTAACTGTTGTCGTAGCAACGGGGGTGGGTAATTTTAATTGCACGTGTTAATTTTTTTGTCTGCAAGATGACTTTGGATGTTCTGTAGGGAATTTTTGTTTTATTAATAATGAACTAATCTATTTTGTTATTAATGAAACAAAAATGGTGCATATTATCACTAATATTACATGCGCAATCAAGAGATAAGTTGTTATACCACTCGCTATTGAATAAAACAAGAGTGACAAAGAGGTGTATCAAAGTCATAATCCTGAAACATACGTTTTCGGTGTATTTGAAGTTTATGTTATTTACGGTAATAATGCCAAAAGCTGTAGATAATAGCTAATTATATACTTGAAGAGTATCTACATATGGAAATTATTTTCATGTAGTTTACACCATTTACAGAAAACATTCTGGTTTCTAATAATGGCATTTTATTTTGGTTTAGTCTGAACAATCTCACAGTTGGGTAACTGTGGGCTATGAGTTAAACATCAATTGTAATATATTTATTTCTGCACATTTGAAGTTCATAGCAATTTTGAATTATATTTGGGTTTATTTGGATCATATTTTACCTAGCTAGGAAATTTCGGTAACCTTATAATACAGTAGAAAGATATTTAGCTTCTTGTTCATTATTAATGGAAAATTTGGTTTATGATTGTTAATAATATGAATAATATATATTGTATTCATACTATTAATGAAGATCAAATGTTTAATAGAACAAAATTACTTTATTATATCACTAAATTTTCTCACCAGTTAACTTAATCATCATCAGAAAATAACAAATTGGAATGCCTGATTTGATCAATAATTTTATTCATACTTTCTATTATTTTCTGTAAAAATGCAGTTTCTTATATTTTTAACAATAAATACGATTTAAATTGAAAATTTTAAAATCCTTATAATGTAATGAACTACATATATCTGGAAGTGATATCCATTAAATATATAATAAAAAATCAAGGCTTATATAAATTATAATATTAGAGTAAATAGTACCGGTAACTTTAAAAATGAAATTACTTAATGCTATTAGAAATGATAATAAAATTATATTTTGCTTTTTTTCTTAAATATAGTAAATAAACTAGCACGAATTAGTTATAATCCTTCTCGTTTAAACTTAGGCAAACTACAATGTTTTCACTAAAACACGTGACTATTATGTCACGTGAATTTTGTCCATTGTAGAACACAGTGTAACTAGATAATACTAGCTTATCGGATAAAAGGGTGGATAAAGAGACCAATACTCGATAGTAATTCTTAAAAAAATGCTGATAGCTAATGACGCAGTTATATGGAATTTCTTAAATGCTTTTATGTTTTGTTTTTCCGAAAGATGTTTAAACCTATCAATATTAGAAAATATTAAAAGATTTTAGCAAATACCGGAGTTTAATAAATGTAAAAAAGAAATTATTATGTAGTATCTAGTTTATTCAAACTTAAAATATAAAATAAAGCGAAGTCAGAAAATTTATTTTTTAAATTTTAAAGCATCTTTTAGAACCTCAGATGAACACATCACCATATTGCACATTTGTCTGGAAAATGTTTAAACCGTTTATATTTTAATTGCATTGTTTAAAATTTAAACACAAACTAATATGTTGACCAAAGAAAAAAAAATAATGTTTCTCCAAACAAGATTCGAACTCGGCTCCTCGGAACAGTAGGCAGACGCTCTACCGATGCTGCTATCAGTCTCTATTGCTTATTCTTGTCAGTTTAGAGCATGTGACGAGCACATCCCGCACGTATACTTCCCTCCCTATTCTTAGTCACAACAGACAAGTCCATTTGAAACTATCTTGAATCTCGGTACAAGTACCTGACTTTACAATTGATCAACTTCCGGTGAGCTTAGCCCCTACGAGGTAGGTACAAAACTTTATGGAACCGACTGTACATTGTCCTAGTAAATATTAGAAGTGAGAAATCCATAAGTTTTGGAGATTTTTGACTTATGACAGCAGGGTTTGAAACCGAACCCTGTCAGAAGTTTGTAAGGATTATAAGAGATTTTGTTTTCATTGAATTAAAATTTGAAGAAATAGTAAATTGGTTACCTGGTGCTTGGAGAGAGTTGTAAAGGTGGTATGACAGACACCATGTTAGTGAGTCATCTACTCTTGTCGGCAATGATTTGTTTGAAAAAAGTGCTAAATTAATATTAATTATATCATCATTAATTTTGTGTATATGAATTATAACAAGAAAGCAAGAGAGTAATTTTAAAAGAATAAAAAAGTTTTATTATTCAAGGATTCAGATACAGTTTGCAGATATGCAAATTTGAACAAGTATAAGTACTGTTGGCAACCCAGCGTTCAGCGTTCCTTCTTTGTTTTCTTGTCGTCAGTGTGGTGTTCATCTTGAAGTATTTCGTCGGCAGTTGTGTTTACGTAGTGTGCCTCGTCTGGACTTTGTACATTGTCATAGTCAATATCATTTGTTTTAGAAGGAACTGGTTTTTTTTGTCTAACATTAACTTAGTAAGTTTTAACTTATTTAAACATTTTACAGTTAATAAAGCTTAACTTGTTTTTGATTAAGGATGCAGTATCTATTTATTTGGATTGACTGGTACGGACTTAGACTGACATCACGGGAGCGCAAGGAGTCAGAACTCACAAGGAGACTCCACGGGTCGTGACTCGTCGATTTTGATGAAAAAATTTGTGCGTGCAAATCTCCACTAATAAAGTTCATTGGGCCAGCCATTCGATGCAATACTCAAGCAAACTCCAGAAAAATTTAGTAAAGTCTGACCAAAACCAATTCTGACTTATAAACGCGCCCTTTTAAAATACTACATGATGTAGCCATAGCCTACTCGGTAAGACGCGCGCTTCGTATCCCTATGGTCGTGGGTTCGAGGCACTATGGTTTTTGTTGTTTTTATTTCTTCAAATTTTTTTTTTTTTTGTTACAGGTAGGCCTCGATTAGCATACCCATAAATTTGTTGTAAATTTATGGGTATGCTTTAATATTTATTTATTTTCGAAAATAAATTTTTAAAAATATTTTTATCATGGCTAAAAGCTTCAAATTTGTTGCAGTCATTTCTGTTATTAACGTAATATTATTCAACGCACTTTTTAAAGAATAAGTTACATTCAATGATAAATTCAGCTAATAAATAGTGCATTTATTTTTACTTGTTAGCATTAAAAACCGATTGCATTATATAGAGAGAACAATTATAATTTCAAAATGCAAAAACTTTATTTTTAACTTTACAGATACATTTATGAAAAAGTTTAAAGCATAAATAAAGTTTTTGCAATTTGAAATTATAATTGTTCTCTCTATATAATGCAATCGGTTTTTAATGCTAACAAGTAAAAATAAATGCACTATTTATTAGCTGAATTTATCATTGAATGTAACTTATTCTTTAAAAAGTGAATTGAATAATACAGGTAGGCCTCGATTAGCGCGGCTTCGAATAGCACAAATTCGATTAGTGCGACTTAAAATATTGATACCGTTATTCGGTTAGTGCGAGTTGTAAACACAGATCAGTCTTACTAACAAAGCTCCTTTTATGATGTCAATTAACAATAGCAGTCAGGATTGGATGATTGGTACTCGTTGTTTCTAAATTGTCTTTTCCTTCTATTGCAACTCTCAGACCCTCCTATTACCCATAATGCCCACCCTTCTCTTACAATTCGCATATTTTGTTTATTGGTCTTTCGGTAGGATACGTTGAGCAATTGAGATTTTCTATTAAGTTATGAAGTATAGTAGACAGTTGGTAATATTATGTTCATCTCAGTTTTCCTGATTCTTTCGGTTTTGAGGAATATTATTGGAATTTTTATGTTAAGATTAGTTTTGATGTATCCGTAACACGTGTGACGCTGTTATTAGTGTCCCTCTGCTTTCCTCTTGTTAGGTTCTTCCAATAGGTTTC
>AYEL01086456.1:0-63720 GCA_000484575.1 Olivierus martensii
ATTGAAGTCTTTATTGTACAATAAAGGAATAAACTAATTTTTTTTAAATTCCAAATTAAAATAGAAGTTTTCTTCTTTGTAGATCATATTTGGCCATCAATTATGTAAATGTGTGTTTTTATTTGTATATCATTATTAATGGTTATAAATATTATTTCAGAAACACTTTAGTAAAAGTCAGTTTGAACAAAAGAGAGCTGATGGGAGAAAAAAGCACAAACCCAATGCCATTCTTGATATTTTTGATCATTGACCTCAATGTAAACCTAGAAAGTCACCAGCAAAACGATTAACAAATAAGAGTTATAACATTTAGATTATGAAAATCGTATCAGTTAAATTATGTTACCTGAAATAACTGATTTTTCACAAGTTATTCCAATAAGTAAAATAAAAAAGAATTGGTAAAGGAATTCAGTGGAAACAGATACAATCAGGCGTCATCTTATCTGTGAAAACCAGTTGATGTGAGCAGATTATATATTGAAGAAAACAGAATGGGTTTTCTTCTACTTAGCTGATTGAGCCAAAATCCTCTAGAAAATTTATTTTCCACTGTTAGTTCTTCAAATCCAGTACCAAATGCATATGCATTTAAAAAGATTCTGAGACTCATATCCGTGGCTCAGTTTTTCAGCCCCAGTGAAATGGAAGACTGTGAAATTAGTGAATTTGAATATCTTTTAAATTTTTTCAAAAATTCAAAATTATGCCAAATTCAAAATAATTCACAAAATTCACAAAACAATAGCACATTGCAAGAAAGTACATCTGATTGTGAAATAAATGATAATATAGATAAACAGGAACATGCAGATCCAATTGATGATGAATGTTTAAAAACTTTTGTAGAAAACAAAATTGAAGATTCTACTCTAAGCATCCAAGAACAGCCGTCATCGTATTATCTAGCAGGGAATATTGTAGCAAGAATCAAAATTTCCACTGTTATTTGTAAAAAATGTGAAAAAAGCATTCTTAAAATTTCAGAAATTGATCATGCAATGGTCCTGTTGATGCATTTAACATATTTTAAAAAATATTCATTAAATACTGAATATACCGCTAAAAAAACCTGGTTTTTGTTAATAAATTAGTTTTTCAGCTTTTTTTAGAGACTGAAAAACTAATTCGAATAAATGAGCAATTGATACTTAGGACTAAATATACTTTTAATGATATTATTCAAAATCCTATAATAAAAAACATGGAAACTTATTTTCGAAAATGTCATTCTCTCCATTTTAAACTTATGAAACAATTTTTAAAAGAAGAATTTATTTTCTCTTAAGAAAATTTAACAAATCCAGTGAAATTAAGAAATCTGCTAAATGTGACAGTAAATCAGTAGGCATGAGAATTGCCATCAAAAATTTGTAAATAAGAATTAACCTTTTGAGCGGTTATGGGCTTCGCGTAGGTCGGACGGGAGAATGACGGAATGTTCCCACACAGAACTGACTCAGACAACAACTTTAACAATTATTAACATGTTTATTGTGAGAGAAAGTTCTTTACAAGTTGTTAGTTACATAAATCACCCAAGGAGGATAAATACCTTTGTTCTTTTGATTTTAACAAAATACAGGAGGATGCTCTGCTTCCTTTGGTGAAGATGTCTAATTCAGTCTTAACTTTGTCTCTCAGTTCAACAGTTTATCGGTCGATGCACAATCTTTCGTTCGTTGAGGTTAGCTTCCTGATGATCTGCCTCGGATGGCTTTACTAGGTGGGTCTTCAAGCAAGAGGAGAAGGTGACTACTCCTTTTCGTTGTGGAGACTCGACTGACTGACTAAATCAGAGGTGACTGGTTCTTCTCGGTTTCCTTTGCCTGCCTCCTCCTCCGAAAATCCCTTCTATCAAGAAAATGTCCGCTGTTCGGGTAAGGGATTTCCTGCAGAAGGGGACGATTCGGTTTGATAATTAGAAATATCCCGTGTTGATCTGGCTTCTCTTTCCTAATTTTGTGTGAATGCAAAAACCAGATAAAGTTCTGTTTCCTTTAACCAAAACAACTTTTATTTCGTGTTTGTAAGATAAATCGTTTTTAATGATTTGACTGATATATTTTTTGTGGGGTGATCGTAGACAGTATCCTTCTCACTTGGGAGATGATTATCAACATTTTAACTATTCGGAATTAAATATTTTTATAAAAGAAAAGAAAATACAAATATCAAATTCCCGACAATCATCAAGCATTCCGACTCTGTCGGTTATGGGGCATCTCCACATTATGAACACGTAGAGCATTAACAAATAAAACAAATAAAGTTAAATAAAAATAAAGAAATTAATAATAATAAAAATAATAAGTGATAATGGAATTTTAATGATAAGTCCACAAAAATGCACGTAAATTATTTAAATGTGTCAATGTGTTGTTTTACTAGCAGACGACCGCGCTGCTTTTTGCACAAACATGGCGGAGTGTCGCAACTTTCCCTATCTAGTACTTTAACCGGACTTAGAGAGCCTACAAGCAGAGAGTGGCCATACGAGGATTAGCCGCCATGTCTTTTCCAAACGTTTCTATATCGCTGATCTCTGTGCATATATTGAGATTAAATGTTCTACATCTAGTGTGTATATATAAAAAAAGAAAAAAATTTTTTGAAACACATTTTAATTACAATAAAATTTAACAATATTCTTGCTAGAATATTTTAGTTTATTAACTAAATGTAACTTGAAATTTGTACAGTACATTGTATTATGAGTTAGGAATTGCTTTCATATCATAAAATCTACTGATATTTTTTCATTTAAATGAACGTTTCATAGTACAAGAAAAAAATATCGCACATATTTTAAAAGAGGATAACTGTTTTCTTCACAAATAAGTTTTAGAATTTATTAAACACTTCAAATCCAGCCTTTGTACGGACTTTATTTTTATTGATGACCAGAAATATGCATTTCACGTTACCAAGTAACCCATTCTCAGTTTCCTTTTTTAACCTATTATACAATGCATCTTATTTTTATTTACAACTCTTAGATATACAGTATCTCTTACTTCTAACCATTATAATTTTTACTTACATTTAGTTTTCTTCTCCATTGCTTTCCATATTTCTATATTTTGTCTTTATTCTAAAATATTTTGTAATTTTTTAATAAAATTTTATACTTATTTTTAACAATTTTTAACTCTACAAATCAATTATTTCAATTTTTTACCGTGTTTTCATTAATCTTTCTATTTCAGTCTAACATTATTTTATTTAATTTCTTTAATTTTTTAATTTCTTTACAGACTAAAATTATATTTTTCAATAAGTTTTAATAAATCTTTATCCTCTTTGTTTTTATATCATACATTTCCATATAGTTTTAGTAGAAAATTGCAATATTTGTCTTTTAATTTTTGAAATTAAGCATGAAAAATAATTAATGTTGTACTTTCTATGTCTAGATTATAGATGAAGTTTTAGGAATATGAACCCTTTGAAGTAATCTCGAAAGTTCGGCAGGTTAGAAGAAATATCGCGATTTACAGTTTTATTTATTTGAGTAGGTTCACTATTCGCTTCCACTTTTTGCTTTAGGTGAAGTTCGTTGTTTAGTATTGCTTCATGCATTCTAAAAATCCTAGAAAATAAAATACAATTTAAGTTCGAAAGATATTTTTACGGATAATATCAGGCCATAGTTTCCTCGTCCCAACTCCAGACTTGCAATGATGTTTAAAGAAGTTCGAAAATCGAATTTTATATGAATTTTGCCAAGAAAAAAATTTTTTTGAACACGATCGAATCGTTTAATGACATTCATTAGATGAGAAAAATATTTTATTTTTATTTTAAAATGATTTTCCCACTTGAGTCGAATAAACTATTAACGATTTATTAATCAGAAAGTTTTTACAAAATATCAAAAAACCGATTAAATTGTTCTTATATTATTTTTTTAATTGTTATTTAAATATTATTTAATTCTTTCCTTTTCCTTAACGAGAATATCTCGAAAAACTAACGTTAAAGCATACAAATCCAATACAGAATATACTTTATTTGGAAAACTAATGGTCTAAGACACTTGACTGTAAATGCCCAATAAAAATTTATTACATGTATGGCTACTCTCTCCTTGTAGGCTCTCTAACCGGACATACGTTACAGCGCCATCAGCAGATTTTATCTTTTTTTGAGAAACTATAATTTCAATTTAATTTTTATTTTTTAATTTTTAAATTATTAATAATAACAAATAATTTTGGCTATCGTGGACATCCAAAACTTAGACTTTTCTAATGATACCTTAGTTATAAAAATCGATACAGTGGTTCGATCGAAAAAGGGACATCCAGCCAGCAGCCACGTTTGACAATTAATATATATGATTAAATAAAGTAGTGAATCATTTTATAAAATCAGAATCATAACTACACAGATCATGACCAATTTGTTATGTTTCAACATAATTTTATTGGCAGTCGTATTAAAAATATTTTTATGACTGTATTAAAATTAATGTAAAAGCAGTGATCTTGTAGAAGTTTTTATTAGATTCGTAAACCTGACAAAATAAAAAAAACTTTCGCAGATCCTGATAAAAATATGTAAAATTTTTAAAAACCATAAATAATTATGTTTTTTATTACATTTTTGCAGTTAATGACAAAAGATTTCAATTTATATTTTTACAGTTCCGTATTTTGTATGCGCTCAGAATTAAAAAATAAAATATCATAAATTGAAATAAAAGAAAACTTTTGTGATTGATCTTGATACTATCCTCTCTTCCTACAATTTAAATTTTCGAATATGTTTTTTCATAAAAGATTTGGGATTCCTGATGTAAAAATTATGTCCATTAGCCATTTTTGTTTATGAATAATCAATATCTATTATTTTATTATAATGGATATTGATCATTATTTATAGTAAAAATGAGAGCATAAAATAGGCATAAGTAGGAAATAGATAGTTCTGTCTAATTGCTTATTCAATAGCATCTCTAAATATTTTAAAATTTCATTTCAAATTCGTTTTAAAGCAAGTTCTGTTCTTTCAGTTTGAAGCTATCCTGCTTCTCCTAAAATCTAAATGTTCGAATATGTTTTTAATGAAAAATTTGGGATTCCTGATGTAAATATTAATATATCCATTAGCCATTTTTGTTTATAAATAATCAATATATATTATTATAATGGATATTGATCACTATTTATAGTAAGAATGAGAGCATAAAATAGGCATTAATAGGAAACAGATAGTACTGTATAACTGATTATCAACTAGAATCTCTAAATATTTTAAAATTTCATTTCAAATTCGTTTTAAAGCAAGTTCTGTTCTTTCAGAAGAACAAATTTGAATATTATTTTCAAAATGTCCTCACCGCAGCTAAGTTGTTACTGTATGCATTGTGCATTGAAGCCAATATCTGCAATTTTAAAAATATATGGTGTTCCCATTTCTTATGAAAGACATAAGAAAAAGCAAATATTGACTACTATCCATTATTTATATTGTTTAGCGACGAACTTAATTTTATGGTTTTATGTATGTTTGTACTTTACAGCCTATTTTTCTGCAAACAAATATTGGCTCCTATCCACTATTTATATTGCTTTGCGACGAACTTAATTTTATGGTTTTATGTATGTTTGTACTTTACAGCCTATTTTTCTGCAGAAAATGAGATATTTTGCTTTGATGTACATCAAGACTATTGGATATATCAATGTATGGTGGCAGTGATTTGGTTTTTATTAAATGCAAGTCTAATTCCAATTTTAATTTCATCGAGATTATTGTATGCATGGAGAGAAATACCAGAAATACTACTTCAGACAGAAGAAATTATAGATTCAAATGTAGTTTTAGAAAAGGAATTTTTTATATTTCGGGATGGATCATTTTTTGCAGTATTCATTATATATTTTATTCTTGCACTTTTAATATTTTCTATTTTAGTATATAGTGTTATTCATTGTTATAATTTAGGAAATTGTCCATGCCAATCAGAAAAACTGATTATTCTCTACTTTCCTTTATTTTTACATCAAATGTGCTTTTCTGTTGGATTTATATTATACCTCATAACGGCTGTTTCAATAATACAGAAATACATATTGTTAAACTTCTGCGTTTATTTTAACTATATAAAAAATTTGTTAGAGTTTCTGAAAGATAATGAAATGCAAACGCTTCACCTTAAAACTGTATTAAAAGTGATTAGAAACGTATATAATGTTTTACAAATAGCCATTGAATTACTTAGTAAACTTAGCACTTTTTTAGCAATAATGATCGGAATATTCTGTTTTTCTGCTTTATATTTATTAATTTTTGAATATGAAGATATCATTTGGGAATTAATAGCATTGGCAGTAATTATAATAAGTATTGGAGCTTATATATTACTTACATTTATGGCAGCCTGGATTCCATCAATGGTAAACTAATAATTATTATATTCTATTTATCAGATATTTAAATTTTTTGAATATTATAGTTTGTTTTAATTAATATTAATAGTAAATTAGTGATTTTAATTGAATTAAAATTTAATATTATAATAATAATAAAATTTTCCATTTTTTTAAATGTATAAATAAATAATATAAAAAGAATGTTCAAGATACAATTCTTTTTAACGTCATTTTATCGCCGTAGCAAAAATATAAACAGTTCTAGCTGCTCCCTAATGGTAGAACAGTTACATTTTTTTCATATTTTCTACGGCGATGGAGTAACGTTTAAAAGAAAATGTAAGCTGTTTATATTTTATCATCCGTTTTCCTATGTTTTTTCAGTGAAATAATTTTTACATAAAATTAAAAAATTTTTAAAGGTTATAATATTACTGAAAGCGTTAAACGTGTGATTCCATGCAGAATATTAATTTCTACTATATTTTAATTTTACAATCAAACACAGCACTAATAATATAGTTATTTAGCTTAATGTTTAGTTTAGCGAAAATTTTTTAATTGCGCACTCATTTATTAATAAAGAATAACAATATGCCCTCCATATAATAAACATGCCTTCTTGTTTCTTATGTAACTTCACGCCATTTTCCACGTTATAAGTATTAAGCGGAAGATACCGGCCGCCCATACCTTTGATAAGTGGAGAATAGGGAGTCCCATTGATAAACAATAAGTTTCAATTCTCTACCCCTCAACCCTTCTATACAATACCGTTAGAAAGTTAATATGAATAAAAAAAAAAAAACAAAAATTTAGCTTAACTGTGGAGTATGTTTAAATATATTCTGTAAAATAAAAGTAAAAATTCAATTTATTTACATAATAAAAATTTTTTTCTGTAATTAAGTCTCTTACATGAACTTAAAAGGGAATTAGATTGGGAAATAGGTTCGAAAAATAAGATAAATTTGTATTTTTTGTAAAGTTATGTTGGCAATCGGGAATTAAAAAAAAATTGCTAATATCTCTTCATCTGGTTTTAATATACAGCGTGTTTTTGAAAGATCTATTTGCCATGTAAGTTAATGTGTTATGTGTTGACTTATTAATTGATATTAAAATCAGAAAGTAATATGGTTCAATTGTATAAAAAATACTTTAATGATAATTCCAAATGTTCTTAATTTTTAAACTTGAATTATTTTTCCAATATAGTACATTGATTTTATATTTTTAAGCAATATTGCAATATTCTTTTTATAAAAAAATATTCGTATAAATTTTTTTAATATTTGAACCAAAACAATTTATATTTTTAAGCAATATTCTTTTTATAAAAAAATATTCGTATAAATTTTTTTAATATTTGAACCAAAATATTTTTTATTACCACAAAAAAATTATCTCCCACATTTTAAATGCTACAAAAACGATTTTGTGAATGTTTATGTTAAGCATTATTTAAAAATAACCTCTAGAACAGTTATAGTTTTTATTTACATAAATTGACAATTTTTATGAGTTTTTAATTTTTAGTTTCCAATTTTATTAAAAAACTTAAGAACTTATATTAATCTTATAAAATACTGTAGAAAAATATCATGATATATTTGTAACGATATATTCTTATTATGCATATAATTTAGTTCAAATAAATTAAAAATTATAAGTCAAAAGTATAGTTAACGCGATTTTAGATCGTATTTGTATTCTAAAAAATTTGATTTTTAAAATAAACTATATAATAAAATATCACAAATCCGGATTGGCTGTCCAAAATCAGAATTTATGAAGAGAAATCGTCTTCAATGAAGATCTTACGAAAAATATTTAAAACAAAACAAATTCTTCAATTATTAAAATTAACTAAAAATATTGTAGTCAGTCAGTTTTTTTATTTATGAAAAGAAAAATATACTGTTATGTACATACAGTGCATTTTGAAATACAATATTGTATATCTATTAAAATTATAAAAATAAAAAGAAAACTGAAATTGCGGATTTTGTAAATTTCTATTTGTTTCAATTTTTGTCTTGATAAATCGATATCCAAAATTAGCAGCATTATATTTTATAATTATACTATATTTTATTTATTATCTTATATACTGCATTATTTTTGCTATATCATTGACGTAATGTTGTTCCTAGTAGTTATATTTTGAATGGGGCACTGGAAATTCGATCGCCTTTTGGAAAATTCAAAGTAATTTTTAGTCTTTCAGAAAGTTCTGATGTATTCAAAACATGAATAACATTGCAATTCAAAAAAAGCACATTAGCACAAATTCCTTCTTTTTATAATTTACAAAAGTCCAATTTTTTATAGAGTAATATTTAGTCTTTCAGAAAGTTCTAATGTATTCAAAACATGAATAACATTGCATTTCAAAAAAGCACATTAGCACAAATTCCTTCTTTTTATAATTTACAAAAGTCCAATTTTTTATTATTATCTATTGTTATTAAACTGCATTTTATGAATCATATTTTGTTATCGACATTTTTTCAGTTTTGATTGCGCAATAGAAGTCTATTTCAGAGGATTTGCACCTCATCTAGGATTTATCTGGAAATTTTATATTCTCAATATAAATTTCTGATTGTATTTTGTCATAGATAAGATTGATTTATAACTTAAAATATCGTTTCGTTATCATCTAATATGGGGAGGTATATTGACATTTTTCAGTTTTGATTCCGCAATAAAACCCTATTTCAGAGGATTTGCACCTCATCTAGGATTTATCTGGATTTATGGCACAATACAATCAGAAATATAAATTTCTGATTGTATTGTGCCATAGATAAGATTGATTTATAACTTAAAATATCGTTTTGTTATCATCTAGGAAAAATACCATTATTGTTTGTCTTTTTTAGATCTTATTAAATTTTTATGCAAATTTTATTGAGATTGTTCTCTGATCATATTTCAAATATAGTATTTACTAAGACCATACATAAAATTAATGTACATAAATGGACATGCGTTTTGTACGCGCGCTACCTTATGGCGATAAAATAAAACAAAATTCCTTGACTGGAATTGCGTAACAACAGTTTGCGCTCATTATTCAGTGCCGTTATGCAAAAATTATAACGGAAAAGAGCCTGCTGGCAAAACATGGCATTGTTTATCAAAAGACGATGCTATTAGGAAACAATGGATTGTAAAAATTCTTCATGATTTTGGCAAACATTTCCAAATTACAACGAATATGACAATTTGTTTAGCTGATTTTATGGAAAGTGATTTCAGGCCTTTGCTGCATTCAAAATGACGTTATTTTGAAACCAGATGCTATTCTTTTTGTGTTCTTTGGATCTCAAGCAAAAAAGAATTAGAAAAACGAAAGAGAATGATTATGCATTTTAATGAAATAACTACATAAATAATTATGTTTTACGTTGAATAAATATAAATAGTAATTTAATCAAAACTAAAATTCTATAAAAAAAATTCATAAAAATAATTTTATTTGTTATAATTTTAAATTTTAATTGATTAAACATAAAATTGCTTTAACTAAATATTTAATTATCATGAATTCTAAATATTATATGAATTAAATTACCAAATTACTGTGTTGTTAAAACATGAACGTGTTTGAGCAGACATTGTGAATTGCAACACGTAAAATTCGAAACTAGGACTAGTGTGTTGTGGCCCGTGTGAGTATTGGAATATTCTGGGAAGAAAGCGGCGTTAAATCCCACAGAGAAAAATTACTTCATAATAATATTTTGATTTTTTAAATTAATTTTCCAAAATATAATATAAAAAAAAATCCTGTTAAAATATAAATTTGCATAATATTCAGATGTTTTTTTTTTGCATATTTTAGGCCCCTTTTCCAATCAGCCAGATTACTAAGGGGGGCCATTTGCAACCACGGGCTGCACCCACACCCGTGGAGGGGGGCCGGATGGTGAGGGACGGGGATCACCGGGCCGGGCCGAGCCAGTATTCCGAAAAAATCCGGGACCAGACCCGGGACGCGAACCCGGGTCCTCGTGCGCAACGCGTTACCAGTCGGCCATCCGCCGCCGCGCCGTAATATTCAGATTGTCAAAACGACGGTGCACGCCAACGCGTTACCAGTCGGCCATCCGCCGCCGCGCCGTAATATTCAGATTGTCAAAACGATTTGCTATTCAGTATTTTTGGAAAATATTGAATAGCAAATCGTTTAAATTTTTTTTTTTTAATTTTAGGAAAGAAATCAAAGAGAAAAATTTTTTCAAATTTTTTCCAAATTTTAAATGAAATATGTCGATTGTTTCCCATACGAGCTTCATGGAAGAATTTAATCATTCTTTCAAATAATAATTTTATTCTACATAACTTTTTAATATTTTAATATTGTTTCTAAAATAATATAAATATATTTTAATACTGCATCTCATATTAGAATCAATATCTCCATATCAGAAATACTGTATATATTTCACTGATAACAAAATCTTTAGCATTATTATTATTATTTAATAAAATGTTATAATGAAAATTTCCATCAAATTTAGGTTATTTGTAGATCTTATACTGTTAGAAATTTATGTATTGAATTTATATTTAAAATTATTATTTGTAAAATAAAATTTATTTGTTTAGTTAGACAGTAATGAACAATTTAAAGATCGGACAAGACGTGGCTTTCTCACAGCCATTTGTCGTTAACCAAGTATACCGTTATTCGAGGCCGTCGTTAACCAGGACAGACGCTTTTTTTTTCTAATGGAATCCGAAACTGCGACGTTAAACACTTGCAGATGTCAAGTGATATATAACACAAACAAACAATAGAATCAGACTTCGTTCGCAGAATTTACAATAATAATCATCTAGAAATCATCTTTAAGAAACTAAAAACTAGTGAACTATTGCACGTCTATTTTTGATTAATTAAATAATTTGTTTTCATTACTATATGTTAATTATCATTTACTTAAATATATATTTAGATGGTTATAATTTATTAATTTTAGTAATGATATTGTCAGTTTTGAAATGATTGTGATAAAAAATAAAAAATAACGATTAGCAATTGAGCTAACGAATCACGTGATGCGATGACGAACTGTTTTATAGAGCTCTAATTTTGTTGGAAGTTCACATAATCAGGAGTCGTTAAGCAAAGCCTGCATTGTTAACCAAGACATGTTTTTCTCACAGCCATTTGTCGTTAACCAAGTATACCGTTATTCGAGGCCGTCGTTAACCAATGCACCACTGTATAAGTTAATATTATATTAATAATTTACTTTTAAGATTGATTTAATTGCATATTTCGGTATCGTTTTCACATACAATTTATTTATAGCATATTAAATTATTTAAAATCAATCAATTTGTGAAAAATGAGACAATAGTTGTAAATACACTACTGTATCATGGCTAGTTTAAACTCCAATATAACTTAGTTTATGGTTGGATTCAAAAAAAAATTTTGTGATTATATTTAAAATTCTATTCGCATCAAACGTATCTATTAAACATTTTTGTTTATGAAAATCCGTATTTATTAATTTATTGATAAAAGATATTGATTATTCTATTTATAATAAAAAATTTTTGTGATTATATTTAAAATTTTATTCGCATCAAACATATCTATTAAACATTTTTGTTTATAAAAATCCGTATTTATTAATTTATTGATAAAAGATATTGATTATTCTATTTATAATAAAAATTGATTACTGGGATGGTCATTAAAACGAAAAGCATAATCATTAGTTCCATATAGGCCTAATTGATTATCAATAATAATTTCAAAAATTTTTTAAATTTCTTTTTTAAAGAGGAAATTTTTAGAAATATATAAATAATAGAGAGTGTATTTTAATATTCATTTTTAAAATGTCCTTACAACAGTCAAGATGTCATTGTGTTGAATGCGATCTTAAACCGACATTTGCAATAATTAAAATACATGGATTTCCTTTATCGTATAGCAGACATAAACAGAATAAATTTTTGGATATTATTCATCATTTATATTGTATGGTTCTCAACTTTCTTTGTTGGATTTATATTTTTATGTATTCCGTTTCCTATTTTATTCCAGGAAAGTACGATTTGCTTTGTTTTGAATATAAAAGTGACGATTGGACATATATATGTATAGTGACAATATCATCGGGATTGTTGCCTGCGTGGAAAGAAGCACCTGAAATATTACTTCAGATAGAAAATATTATGCTGATAAATGGAAGTATCATTCCAATTTTAATATCATCGGAATTGTTGCCTGCGTGGAAAGAAGCACCTGAAATATTACTTCAGATAGAAAATATTATGCAAAATTATTAAATCATTGGCTATTAAACTTGTACAGAAAATTAAGTAACCTATAACAAATAAATATTATTTTAATCTGTTACAAGCTGTATCCACTGCTCATAATTAGCATATTTTGCAATCTAAAATACTTTTTATTGTTATTGCTATACTATCAGATCAAAGAGAGATGCAAATAAAAGCATCCAAAATACATACCTGAATTTTGGTTGTACAATATTTGTAAATAAAGGTGTTATTTCGTTCTATTGAAAAATTTCTCTTATTATGCTTAGTGCAATTGATAGTTTAAATTCACCTTCTAGAGGTAACTTAACTATTTAATTAAAAAAACACTTCCATGATCATCTCTAAAGAATATGTTCGTTTTCGGTATATTTTTTCATTCATGCATTATGTGAGGATCGGAAACCCCCTTTTTCTGTCGCGCAGACGGGTCAAATGATAGGTTATTGAATGACGCAGTAGATTGAAAAATGTATCCGATTGCCTTATTGTTCTTTGGAAAGCAATAAATTTAAGATGGTATAGTCAAATGACGTACGAAGAATGTTACCTGATCCACCCTGACGTTATGTAAGTAAAAATAACATTCATCCCGGGAAAAAGGAGTGAAGAAGGGTAAAACCAATAAAAGAGAGGTGTTGGAGGAGGTCGTGGCTTTTTGCCGAGACGTTGCTCTTTGGCTTGTACCGAGCAGTCGCCTGCTCGACCGAAACATTGCTCCTATAAAACCGTTGTTTGACCAAATTGGATACAGTTTTTCTTCTGTGTGTCTTCATCAGTGAAGGAGAATTAAAGTCGAATCCAGGTCCTGTCAACCAAGGTGATGAATAGTGATATGTACTAAAGACTATCAAACCAAAGGACTAAAGACTGTTAGTGCCACCCACTCTGTTCAAATGAAATTCTGACATCTCCAGGTACATCTCTCATTTATTTGTCGGGAAAATAACTATAAAGTCCGAATCTCTCTTATTTATTTAATCAAATAATAAAGAAGTTGTTGAATACATTTCAATGTTGTTCTCAATCCTTTTGGAGGTCTCATTCGTCATCTTACTCACGCATTGATTGTGGACCGCTTTTAGGCCTTAAGCCTGTTTGATTCAGCATTTCCGTTTCTGCCTGGAATCCCCATAATTATTTACTGGATTTCATGAAAACCGCGTTACTATTTATATAAAAAAAATCGGACAGTTTAATCTTGTTTTAGTTTTCTGCTAAATTACAATATTTTTGGAGTTTTCTTGAAATGTCAGTTAAAATGCGAAAGTTTTTTCTTTAACTACATGAATATACTAAAAATTTCATAAATACTAAAAATTTCCCAATATGAATTTTTCATAACTTATTTTATAAAAGTTGGCAAAATATAATTACTAAATTAATTACTATTAATTACTAAATTATATAGTAAGTAGTAATTACTAAATTACTTACTATTTTAATTACTAAAATATACCATTTTGCCATTAATCACATTTTTAATTAATCTCGCAAAGTTCATTATCATTTTTTAAAATACAATGGTGCCTTGAATAACGACGGCAATCCGTTCCAGGATTACCGTCGTTAACCAAAACCGTCGTTATCCAAGGCGCTATTCCCCATAAAATTTAATTGAAAATTGATTAATTTGTCCCGGCTCCTGCCCACAACCATAATAAATATTAAAAATGCAGGTAAAACTCATTTAAAATGTCCTAAAATATGGAAAATACCATTTATTTATTATATTTGCTATAAAAAAATTAACATTAATGAAATGAACTGTTCATGAAAACAGTTTTTAATTATCAATCTGCACCAGAAGGATAATTGGGCTCCCTTCGGAGTTTTTTGACAAACGAACCCGTAAACACTGATTAGCGGCTTATACAGATAAGATTTGATTTTGTCTTTTGATGGCGAACGAAAAGTGACAGCACTCGCCGATTTAATGTCTATATGAACTGTAGGATCTCGAACAGACGCTTTTTTTCTTCTATTGGAATCCTAAATTGCGACGTCAGGTCACTTGACACCACTTGCAGGTGTCAAGTGATATATAACACAAACAAACTTTGTTCGCAGAATTTAAGATAATAATCGTCTAGAAATCATCTTTAAGAAACTAAAAACAAGTATTATATAATCTTACAATAACTTTTTTGGTATCTAGTATCAGAAATGCTAATAGTTTCATTAAAAAATTATAATTTCAATATAGAACTAGAAATTAAATAATAATAAATTAAAAAGGATACAATTTCAGAATTGCATATGATTTCCAAGCCATTTGGATGAAATACACCATTAATATGTGGATTAAATTTATCAAACTTGTGGATATGTTTCCCACTTCTCACATCCCATAAAACACCATCAGAAAGTACAAGTTCATCAGATGGATCAAAAGTGGCTCGATTTTTTGTATAATTGTTACATAAATCCGGATCTCTCAGTGTAACAATTAATTGGCCTGTAAGAGTATCGTATACCTAAAATAATATCAATTTTTTAATTTATAGAATTTTAAAAATCATCATTTTTAACTCTAATCTTGAAAAAATAAACTTGAAATTTTTATGTAAAATATATATAAGTAGTTCTCAGTTTATTAATTCCTGGATTTGCATTTATAAAAACAAATAGAAATATAGTGGTACCTTGGTTAATGACATGTCGTTAATCAAAACCGTTGATATCCAAGGTGCGATTTCCCATAAGATTTAAATTGAATATTAATTTTAATAATGATATTGTCGGATTTGAATTGATTGTGATAAAAAATATAACGATTAACAACTGAGCTAATGAATCATGTGATGTGATAACGAGATGTTTTAGAGCTCTATTTTGTCGAAGTTCACTGTGTGATGCAATGATGAGCTATTTTAGATCCCTATTTTGTCGGAAGTTTGTGATGTGATAACGAGATGTTTTAGAGCTCTATTTTGTCGAAGTTCACTTAACGAATCACGTGATGCAATGATGAACTGTTTTATAGAGCTCTATTTTGACAGAAGTTCACATAATCAGGAGTCGTTAACCAAGAGATTTTTCCTTACAGCAATTCATTGTTAATCAAGGTACCACTGTATATAAAAACAAAAATCAAATATATTGGCAATAATTGCAATAAATGCTAAACATTCAAAAAAGGCATTTAAAACCAAATACATAGCTATGCAACATAGTACAATTGAGTTTGTAACAAAAACTTTGTCATTTGCAACGAAATTGAAAAAATCAAAATGGCAGACCAATAAGCAGAAGCCACAGGTCCACAGTTTTACCAGTACATTAAATAAATAATTTTTATCCTCAGACTGTGCCTAATCCTTTTGTCATCTCTATAAAAACTTATATAATTATCTGTCAATAATAATGAAGGATAAAAATACTTTAATATTTATATGATAAATAATTTATAATAATAATTTTCTTGATTTTAAAGATTATGATTCCATTTTTTTTAAATAAATAAATCATTGTTTAATCATAAACTACTGATTTTGTTGGCTTTTATTTAATTTTATTGTGGTCAAATTGCATTACTGACAAGGAGAGGACACAGCTGACCACCCACCGATTTTGATGAAACTGAACTGATGTAGTCTAGAACAAAAAATATCAAATACGTGTCCAAGCATTTGTGCCAATGTGCCTTATAAATAAAAATATTAGCGTTTAAAATTTAGGTTTGGCGAGCTTAAGAAATAAGAAAGAGAAAAAGAGCGCTTCTAACGCTATACTCGTAGCATATTGTGTTTGTGCCGAGCCTGTAATCTCAAGGTTGCAGCTTTGAGGCCCGTCTCTGACTTTTTTTTTTATTTTAAAAAATAAAAAACAATTAAATTTACATATTTAAAAGAAATTTTTATTTTATTTGATTTTTTATTAATATTTAATGTATTGAAACGTAGTTATTATATTATATTCCTAATAAGATGACATAAAAATCGGGTATACAGAATGTATTGTTTAATATTTTGTATTTTTAACATAAAATATACATAATGCGATGAATTAATTGAATAAAATTACATACAGTATGTTCATAAAATGTTATTTCCAAGGTTAACAGTTATTAGTTTTAACATTTGTTATGAACCTTTGACTGATGTGTAATCTTGACAGAGAGAAATTCATATTTCATTAGTACATGCGCATTAGAATTTTATTTGGTTTTGGTTTTGATTTGGTGTTTAATGTTTAACAGCAAGTGAGTTAAAGTTCCTTTTCCCAGAAGTTTGTTTCCTATAATAAGGAAAAGCTTACAATGTTTCACAGTTGTTAGAAGATGGATCCAGTGCAAGAAAATAGAACAACCATCCACAAGTAGAGGGCAAGAAGTGAATTATGAAAACGAAAACTTTTGTTTGGTGTCTTACAAATGGCATAGAAGTTTGCAGCCAAATATTGGAAAGTTTAAATATTATAAAGAGGGGAGCAAGTTCACCAATTTCCAAGAAGGCATCAGCAATAGGGGAAAAATTCGCAGAAACCATTATAACAGTATTAAATGAAAGTGAGTTTAATGAAGAAGTGGAATTAATTCTACCAGGTGAAGATACCACAGATAATAGCACAACAGAAACGGAAGGCATGCAGTCATCTTGTTCCTCACCAGAAAAATCATCCACTACATCTTATAGAGACATTAGAGAAGAATATCAACAGAATAAAGGTAAAAAATATAAATCTGATTACATACCACTTGAAACCAAAATTAAAATTTGTAATATCGTGAGGGAGCATCCAAACTGGAGCTTGAAGACAATACAATGGAATGGAGATAGTGCACTTCGCTCTAAAAAAGATCTGATAAAATGGCAAAAGCAAATCGAACATGGTGGCAGATTAAAAGAAAAATTTGACATGATTAACAAATGGACATTTGATTGTTTTAGCAAAGCCAGGCAGCAGCTACAGCCAGTGACGACGAGAATGATACAGCAATGGGCTTGTCAAGCTGCTCAACAACATGAAGGTCCAGATTTTTCGTTCTCAGCATCACATGGCTGGGTGAATAAATTTAAGGCAACTCACGGAATTCGTCAGAGAAAGGTCACACGTTATATAAAATCCAAAAATGCGTTAGATTTATCGATGATTTTGAACGATGCAGTAAAATTCCAAAAACGAATTGTAAACCAGATGAAAAAATTTAATCCTGATTTTGTTATTAACACAGATCAGACAGGTTGTGAGTATCGTGTCGATGTCCACAGAACTTTAGCCTTCAAAGGTGAAAAAGCCATAGGTTTTTCCTTGGTGACTTTAATAAAATTACCCATAGTTACACAGCGCAAAATGCGATTACTGCTTCTGGAAAACTACTTCCGAAAGTCTTCCTCTGTTTACAAGAACCTAAGGGAGTTTTTGGCCCTCACGTTTCAGCAACTGTAGAAAAGTTAACAAAACAGTATGCGAATGTCTTTATTACTGCATCAAAATCCGGGAAGTAAATAAAGGATCATTTCAATAGTTTTATCTGAAATGTTCTTGTGGATTATTGCAAGGAACAGGAATGTTTGCTTATTCTGGATTCTTGGGGAGGTCAGACAAATGCAACATATTTTAATAGCGTTTTTACTGATGATGATGGCAACTGTAAATCAACTGTTGAAGTTATTCCTCCTCATTGCACACCATATTGTCAACCCTTGGATGTATATTTCTTTCGACAAGTTAAAAATTTTATTAAACGTATACAAAATTCTACAGAGGTATTAAAATCAAAATACCAATTATCCACAAGAAAAGATGCAATAAAAATTCACTCTCTCATTCACCATCAATTATCCGTTCCACTTTTCAACGATATGATACAATTTGCGTGGTTTGCATCAAAATTACTTCCAAATAAAATACTTTTTTTAATGTAAACAAAATTTGCTTTTCAGAGTATGTACGACTATCAAAATGATGTATCAAAGTGTACTTGCACATCATTAGCATTCATTAAATGTGTTGTATGCAGAAATCCGTTATGCTTTAGATGTTTTTACACGTTGTATCATCCAGCACAATGTAAACAGTCTCCAGAAATTGCATCTGATGTCGACAGTGAGTAAAGTTGTAAAAAATTTCTTTTTCTACTGTCATTCATATATGATGTACATACGTATACAATAAAGAGGAATACGTGTTGGTGTAATAGGATTTTTTTTTTGTATTTTTGTTGCAAAACATTAATTTTATTCCTCGTGATTTAATTCATCGCATTATGTATGTTTTATGTTAAAAAACGAAATATTATAGAATACATTCTGTATACCCGATTTTTATGTCATCTTATTAGGAATATAATATAATAACTACATTTCAATACATTAAATATTAAGAAAAAAATAAAATAAAATAAAAATTTTTTTTAAATATGTAAATTTAATTAAAAAAAAAACCTGATTTTAACATTATAAATTTATGGGAAATTGATTCTTGGTTTATAAGTTATTTTCTTTACCAGATGCTTGGAAGCTTTTATCTAAATACAAAATGATAAAACTATCTTTATTCAAGAACTTTTGTTATATCTGTTATTACAGCAATTGATACATCATCTCTAATATTCATCACTGTAGTTTTTATCATTTATTAATATTATTAGTTTGTAGCCATTAATTAGATAATTGATGATTGATATAGTTTATAGATTAAGGGTCGGCTACATGGTACCCATGGGCACCAGGATGCCCACGAAACAATTTTTAAGTGCCCGCCGTTCAAATATCTGAAATATAAATTTTAGATATTTGAACAACAAATACTCATAATTGTACTGAATAATTTTAGTAAAAATTCTTTACAAGTTCGCACTTTGATTTTCTCTTCACCAATTTAACAATTCTACGAATTGTGCAATTAAATTTTTGACGAAACCTGAATCTTAGCGACATCTATATAAGATTAGATGACTAGATGAATCAATTTTCGAGTAGTAGAGACATCTGATGCCGTATATAGTGAGCTATTTTCTGCCCCCACTATCCTCGTATAGTCTATCCACTGCGTGCTACGGTGCCCGCCAAACTCTCGCATTTCTGAAATATGCCCTCCTATTAAAAAAAGTTGCCGACCCCTGTTATAGATAATTGGCACTATTCAAGAGCAATTTTTGTAAATAATTTTAATTTGGATCCTGAGAATGCAAGTTGTTCTGTTGACAAATTTAAATATATTGCATTATATACATGCCAGTTGTTTAGTAAATAAAGTGCATACAGTTTTTATTACTGTATTTCAAGTTTAAAAGAAAAAAATTTTAAATATAACAAAAACTTGAACTGATCAATAAACATGAAAATGTACTGAAGTATCTGCTTTAATGAAGAAATACAATGTTGGTGAATAAACTGTGTGAGATTTAATAAAGATAAATTAACCTAATTTGTTATAGATAGTGCTGGTAGTATTTTAAAAAAATGATGAAAACTTCTACATACAATGAACTGGGCAAAGTAATGGTGATCTGGTTTAATATATTACATATTCCTGATCTCATTTTTAAAGCTCCCAATAATTAATATTTTTGATTATATTTAAATATGAACATTCACCCATATTCAGATATTTTTAATAATAAAATTGAGAAGAAATAGATATTTTTTAGATGTAAAAATATATATCACAAGATACATTATAGAAAAAAGGACTCACTGTGACCACTTTATATATTTTTGATTGTATTGTGCAGTATCCATTATTTTAATACCTAAAAAAGTATTAATTTATGTAGTTATGGATATCCACATATTTTTAATTAAAAAAAAAAAACTCAGTAAGCTAATGATCTTAGAAATAAATATAATGATCGTAAAACTAATGCAATAGGAACAGATGATGACTGAATTGGTGAATCTTAAAATCTTACAAAAAATTTTGCAATTTTTGACTACACCATTCATAAGCTGATTGCTCTTTTTCAAAATTTTTCAGCTTATACACAAGTATTTACAATGTAAGTAAGAATACTGAGCATTCATAGCAGTGTGTCATGTTGAAATTTTCACATTTTGTTGTATGAATTTCATACTTACATGAGCAGTTTCATATTTAGTTCCAACAATTCTTTCTTGAGATAACTTGCTAAATTCCATGTAATAATCTTCTTCAAAAGAGTGCCTAATACATTAAAAATTATTGATATTATAAATTCAAATCACTGAATTTTAATATTTGATCATAGTAATTATGTTATACTTCATTTCAAAGGCATCTGTAAAATTCCAAAGGGCAGATAAAGGACGTCTCCAAGCTGATGAAGTCAACAACAATTTTCCATCCTGAAAAATTTTTCATCTTTAAATTTATAGTAAGTTGTTATTATAATAAATTATCTGTACATTAATTATAATAATTCATCTGTAATCTAATAGTCAGATGAATTATAATTTTTAAAATCATTGTTAATGCTTCAAATTATTTAAATACTCAATAATCACTAATAATAGCTTGTTTCTGATTTAGAATATTTTTATCAATAGATATTTGAAAACTGGAAACATTTGAATGAAAGAATAGTCAATTTATCAGAGAATAAAATTATTAGAAATAATTTGTTAAGTAATATCTTTTATACAGGTATCTTTGACATAAGACAGAGGCGTCTCAATAAATTCTGCTATTGGTCACTGCAATTGACCTGGATTTGATTCTCTGACACAATAGTCTGATATATGGAAAATAACCTTTTTCTATATCTGATTTTCATAGTTTTGTATTCATACATGTTTACATTAAGATAATGTATAATGTCATAGCAAACATTAGTATTGAGAAAGCCATAAATTTTGGGCATTTACAACTTATGATATTTCCAACTTACAACAATGGATTTGAAACAAACCCCATATAAGTCAAGGACCAACTGTTAATTCAAAATAACTTACCCTTGATGGTTCACAATGTGTAAGTTCTGATTCATGGCAAGCATAAGTTACTTCATCCTATAAAAAGTAAATCAATATAAATTAAATGCTAAATTGTTTTAAGTATATGCACAATATCTTACTTTATTAAATTTAATTTTCTGAATTCTGCAGTTAAAACTAAAAATTCCTAAATTATAAATGACTAATCATAATTTTGGTTCATTTTAACTAATTATTTATTAAAATAAATAATTAGTTTTAAGATTAATTTCAGACATTTACTTGAAAAATAAATTTGCATAATTTTCTTAATTTATGGTTTTATTATATATTTTTTTTATTAGACATAAATAAACAACTCAAAAATGAGAAACATCTTTAACCTTTAGCAACAGATGATCATCAGCTGCAAAAAATTCTGAAAAGAATAGACTCTTCTATTCTTCTTAGAATTTTATATAGCTAATGATTATCAAAAATAGTTCTATTATGGTATTAATGAGATTGTTTCATCTAATGTCATAGTCACATGATCTGGTGAAAACAAACACATGTTAGCAATAGTGAATAGTAGTATAGCAATAGTTTATACTGTACTAGAATATCCATGCCCGGCATTGTTCGGGCAGTTTATGGTATTGTACTTATGCTTCTTTTTCTCTTAAATTATAACCTTTTAGATGACCTTCAGGATTTTCTTCAACGTATTCTGAAAATCTTTCCGGTATAGATATGTTTTCTATTTGAAACGTGTCTTTTCGAATGTTCACTTGTATTCTGAAAATCTTTTCTTTTAGATGACCTTCAGAATTTTCTTCAATATATTCTGAAAATCTTTCCAACCTTCAGGATTTTCTTCAATATATTCTGAAAATCTTTCCTGTATAGATATTTTCTATTTTCTTTTTTTAGTTTTTCATATTTTACACCCCCTTTCCAATCAGGGAGATTACTAAGGAGTAAGGGGGCAGGGCCACTTCCAACCATGGGCTGCACCTACACCTGTGGAGAAGGATGGGGATCACCAGGCCAGGCCCAGTACCCTGAAAAAATCCAGGACCAGACCCAGGACGCCTACCCAGGTCCTCCTGCATGGCACGCCAACAGCGTTACCACTCGGTCATCCAGCCACCATACATTTTCTATTTGAAATATATGTCTTTTCAAATGATTCTAAACTAGCCAAACTTCCCCCAGCAGTTTATTTTTGAATTAACTGCCAAATTAATAATTATTAATTTAAATTTAGGCTAAGGTGGCACCATCTATTATTTAATAATTTAACTTTAATTTTTACTAATTTCCCAAAATTAAAAATTTGCCTTGGCCTGGAATCAAACCAGGGACTTCGGGTAACCGTCCCAACACCTTACCAGCTAGACTACCAAGGCTCCGGCAGATTTTCAATTTCAGGATGCATATAATTTATGATTCTGAAAGTTTAGTATTTTTAATGCTAAGATATTGAAGAAAATGGTAAAGAATGGAATGAGAGTTGATTTTAGTAAACTTTTACTGCATGAGGATCACAAAAGTGATTTAATTAATTTGCCATAGAGGGTCCG
Source organism: Olivierus martensii (assembly GCA_000484575.1). Taxonomy (NCBI): domain Eukaryota; kingdom Metazoa; phylum Arthropoda; class Arachnida; order Scorpiones; family Buthidae; genus Olivierus; species Olivierus martensii. Next base: position 23,122 of record AYEL01086456.1, read on the forward strand.
TGGCTAGGTCTAGCCTGTCTGGGAGTGCTGGTGTCGGCGTAAGTCCGATAATCTCTAAATTATATGCATCCCGAAATTGAAAATCTGCCGGAGCCTTGGTAGTCTAGCTGGTAAGGTGTCGGGACGGTAACCCTAAGTCCATGGTCCGATTCCAGGCCAAGGCAAATTTTTAATTTTGGGAAATTAGTAAAAATTAAAGTTCAATTATTAAATAATAGATGGCACCACCTTAGCATAAATTTAAATTAATAATTATTAATCCAACAGATGGTGGCACCATAGCGTAAATTTAAAGTAATTATTAATTTGGCAGTTAATTCAAAAAGTGAACTGCTGGGGGAAGTTTGGCTAGTTTAAAATCATTTGAATCACATAAATCCCCTAGGAAAATGAAGATTATAATTTGTCTTTTCAAATGTTCACTTCTTTATTTTTCTTTCTCTATTAGAATTGTGTTGATTTGTTTATCTTCTAATGTTTCATTTTTCTGAGTTAAACGCATTTGTTTAGAACCAAGAGTTAATTCACCTAAAGAGTTCTTTCTTTTTCATGGCATTATGAAATTTATACAACTACAATATACAAAAACATTTTATCAAAACACATGAAACAACTATAGTCTTGAACCAAGATCATCAATACGTGAATTAATCTCAAATACAGATTCTTCTTCATAATAAAAACTTACATGAAAAAAATAAAATAATCAGTGATTGAAAAAAAGATGATAGATTAAATAATAAATCAGTAGCAGCATAAATACTTTGATAATTTTTATAAAATTTTATTATTGTAAGTCAAATTGTTGCGTTGCTATGGCAATGACGGTTCGTTTCTCTACACACGGTAATGATAGTAGTGATCACTAAGCCTAATCAAAGTTTAAATTAAGTATATTAGGCTAAATAAAGTAATGTAAGCTATAATCAATAGAAATTTGAGAGAAAGATTTAAAAAAAAATCTTAAAAACCTTTTAATATGAAATCTTAAGTTCAATAATTTGAAAAAAAAAACTTTAAAAACCTTTAATTTGAAATCTGAAGTTCAATAGTTGAAAAAACCTTAAAAACCTTTTAATATGAAATCTGAAGTTCAATAATTTTTCTTTAAAAACCTTTCAATATGAAATCTTAAGTTCAATAATTTAACGAAATAATATATAGCACATACTCGATATCCGCCATTAAAAGCAGTCTCATTGGGTTAAAATGGTCACGTGCAAGAATCACATATCCATTATGATCCAATGAGACTGCTCAGTTACTAAGGATACGATCATAGTAATCTAATGATATTGGCCAGCTAACATGTCATGTGATCATTGTAACCCAATGCGGTTGATCAAATAGCACTGATCTTTCATCTTTGATTGTTATCAAGTAATTTATGCCAATTACAATATATAAAATCAATTTCTAATAATAAATACTTGTATGAGATTCCAAACCCCACCTTTGCTCCCTTTTTCTATAAATTTGTCTAAATAAAATTTACAGTTATCACACACATGTTCATCTTGAAGACATCGTGCAGGAGTTTTTATAAACAATCGCCATAGTTAAAGGTCTCCTATTACCAGCTAACTAACCAACCTACAGTCACTGGTTTTCCGATACCGTTCTTTGAAGCTAACTGTTCCCTTGTTGCTCTCTTCCTTTATCAATATATATATGTGTAAAAATATTTTTTTTTTTGTTTTTTATTTTTTTTATATTATAATAAGATATTGGTAATTACTTACTCTGCTAAATGTTAGAATGTTAAATTGTTAATACTAGAATATATTTTAAACGGATGTCCTAATTATTAATTATTTCTTATAACTTTAGAAAATAATATTAAATCAGTATATAATTATAATTGGATAAAAAGATCTGCTTTATTTAAAGTTAAGCAAGCATAAGAACGAAGAAAAGCTAGCAAAACCGAGAAAATATTTTGACTAAAATTTTTGAATAACCTTTTGGCATGGGTAAAAATTTTTCCTCCTAAATTACAAAACTTGTTATAAACCATACATCGAGAGAGAAAATAACGTTCTTATCACTGACATTAAGGAGGTCAAAGTTTACCAGATCTCCCAACAACCCTGGAGTCATAAAAAATAAAATCATGACAGTTCTGCAGCCAATCCAGGGAAAAATCGTCATCTGTCGGAGCAAATGGGATTCGGGAATGAATTCTAACCCTTTCTCTCATCCGACAGGATTGGTGAAAATATGGAGGGGCAGGGTAGGACTCTGCTCCAAAAAAGTGAAGATCAGGTTGTCCGAGGACACTTGTGATGTATCCGTCAGTTCTGTCCGAGAGAACTTTTGGTGTGTCCGTCGTTTTGTCTAGATGTGTCTCTAAGTGTCTTCTGTCTCGTAGAACTATTCATCCAATGACAATCTATGAAACAACTTTGGAAGTGGAAAAGAAGAATTTGAGACAACTCTCTCTCAAAAGGTATTGTTTATAGATGCGAAAAGAGTTTGTTAAGGTTAGGACAGGTTATTATAAGTATAATACGAAAGGTTTCCTTGGTTTTCGTTGAGTTATTAGTATTAGGATTAATGATTTATATGTGTCCATTCTTGAAATTGTCTGTGTTTGTTCTTGGTGAAAGTTAATTTTGTATATATTAGCTTAGTATCAATAAATGTTTTTGTTTCTATTATTTAAATTAGTCGTATTTATTTCTGTGTGTTTCCAACAACGTCTGAACTCCGGAGTGGCCACTTATCCACGTGCCATTATTAAAATTTTCGGCCTTATATTTTAAAATCCGCATTTGGTGTGAGTGCAAAAAACTTATCACACCTGGTGTCAGAATCCCGACTTGACTGTCTCCGCTCGGCAGTTGAATCATATCAAAATCAACCCTCTGGTCTCACACCTGTCTATTAAGGAATTTACAAACAAAAGTTGTTTCATAAAAATCCATTCAGCTGTTCTTGCGTTATAAGTGGACATATGCTCTCAGGCATTTCAGATATATAATATACAATGGATTCTGCTTAATTGAGACATGTCAGGACTAAGCCATTTTGGCCCAATTAAACGAAGTAATAATAAATTCTAAAATAATCCTGTAATTCGTAATTCTGTAATTTGTAGGTAAATAAATAATAGGTAAAAAAATAATAATAATTAGGTACCTATTTTAATGATTTATTAAAATAATACCTAATTATTAGTTTTTTACTGATCTCCTCTGATTTCTTCTTCAACACTGGGCCACTGATATTCATGCCTCACCCGCTAACTATAAAAATCCATTTGTAAGGTTCCAGATTGTGGGGCCGTTATGTTTTGGAAGTTGTTGAGAAAATTTACTTTGAATAACTGTTTGGATAAAGTTTAATTTACCTGTGAATGAGGAGTGGATGAGCGCCACCATGACAAATGTTTCGTCTCATTTCCAACTGTTTGTTTATGCTAATTCTAGATGTAATAACTATACGGCGAAGGAGGTGAAAAATTGTAAAATTAATATTTTATTAATTGATAAAAGAACTTTTGCTTATATAGTAGGAAGATTAGAATTTCTATTAGTCATTTAATGATAAAAAAAAAATGTTAATTTGTCTAACTTTAAAAGTACGCCAGAAGAAGACGCTCTCGGTCTCGCCTTTTCTTGTGTTCTCTTTGTCGTCCATGGTGCTGGTGAACTGTTGTTAATTTATATTGGTGTTATATTTGGACTTAAATGAAGATATTTCCAAAGTAGGAAACATCAACGTTGGAGATATAAGCTTTGAATCCACTGTACAGGCGAGACACTTTGTAACATTTTATTTGTAAGTTAACTTTTTGTTCTTTAATAAAGTTAAAGTTTTATATGGTGCATTGGTCAGAGTCTGTTCTGCGGTGGCTGGATGCCAATGAGATTGATATTCATATCAAAATTAAATCAATTTGAAAGACCGGCAGGGAGGAGACGTGGGGTCAGACTCAGTGCAATGTTTCGGGGTTTTTCCCAAACATTGCACACTGATCTAATGCTTCTTCAACTTCTGGATCCTTTCCATCACACTTTCTTTTGAATGTTCCTAGAATTTCTTTCTGTAATGCCCACTCCTCATGCAGTTGATTTTCTTGTTGTAGAAAATGCGTTATGATAGATTTTGGTACACCAGTTATATCAGGAATCCACGGTAGCTTGTATTAAATGGCTGGCTTTTAATTTTATCCAGCAAAGCAATTTTAATTGAAAGTATAAGATCATTTCTTGTCATCTTGGCAAAGATTTAAGAATTTTAAATAAAATCGACACTGTAAATGAATATCACTAGATACAGTAATGATAAACTCTTAAGTAGAGGTACACTTGCCAGACTCACCACGATAGATAACTGATTCTCATCACGCTAGTGTTGTGGAATACAATATTGTTATGTATTATTTATCAATGATGATATTTACTTATAATTTTACTAAAGAAAGGATGTTTATATTAGTGCAGCAACAATGTGTATGTAATAAGATGCGAAGAAATGACCCACTCTATTGTGTTAGTCTGTATTGTATTGTAGAAAGATTTAAAAGATGCAAAGAAATGACCCACTCTATTGTGTTAGTCTGTATTGTATTGTAGAAAGATTTAACCTGAAAAATTACCGGTACAATAAAATATAGTTATAATTTTTATATAAGGAATTTTTTAAGAAAGCACACAAATATTAGTATACATATGTTGCCATACTTTCAAAAAATCCCTAAAATACAGATAGGCCTCGATTAGTGCGAATAATTGGTTCCACGAATTTCTCACACTATTCAAATTCGCACTATTCGAAGTATTAACTCTATGTAAAATATGGTAATTGGTTCTTGCTTTGTGAGATTCCGGCCATTAGCCAACCTTCACAATGAATAACCACAATACTAACTTAACACTGTTTAAGGAATAATTATTTTCATATTTTATATCGTTATTCATCATCTAAATTAATAACTTACCAGCTTTACCACATACAGTATCTAAATCAATATGTGCTGCCATTTTGAAAACTTGTTTTGAAATCCGAGATATAGTAGTTTTTTGAAAGAATCTTGCTAATGGCATACAATTTTCTATCCATTATAAAAAAAAAATTTTGATGAAAATCAAGAAAATATTCCTTTAAAACTAACTTTATAAACTGAAATAGCAAATTTGATGTAAATTATTGTTAAATATAATCTTTATTATTATAAGCCTATATTATAATTGAAAAATTGAAAATAGGTTAAACAAGGTATGTTTTTATTCTAGAATGGGTTGCTACTATAACTTTTTTAAATTTTTCCAATTATAATGTTTGTTAATAAAATACTATTAATACTTAATTATATTGCATCTACCTAAATAATTGTACTCTGTATTTTTAGCTTTCATTAACTATTTTATTTGTACTTATTAGCAGATTTTCAAAGTTAAAATTCAAATCTTTTTTTTTTCTCATAAAATGACAGCAAATTGTATATTATCAGATTAACACAAAATTCAGAATTAAAATTTTGTTATATATATGATATGTAATAGATGAGATATAAAAATTTAAGTTCAATAGCCTATCTTTTAAACAGCATGCTTAATTTTGAAAAATTTATCAATTATTCAAAATTACACATGCTATTTTGAAAGATAGGCTACTGAACATAAATTTTTATATCTTTCAGTTTTTAATTTTAACACATTCACGATTCATTGGGATATCATTAGCCCATAATTCAAATATAGCAAATTCAAATGAAATCATCATCTCATTTGAATTTGCTATATTTGTATATACTATAAATTTGCTATATACTAAATTAGTTAAAAATTCTAGTTCAATTATTAATTAATAGATGGCGCCACTCATTGATTTTGTAGAAATTAATAATTATTCTAATTACGAAGAGGCGCTAATTAGTTCCAAATTATTTCAAATCATTAAAAAATTATTTCCGTTACGGTTTCAAGGGCTAAAATTTGGCTTGATGATTTAGGTTTATTTGGATGATGATTTCATCATAATAATTAAAATCTGTATAGATTTTAATTATTATGATATACCCAACTTTATAAGTTAATTTGTTTCTGGAGTGAGCTCATATAGTATGGATTCATAAATCAAGAATCAATTTCCCATATATTTAATATTAAGAACAAGACTGAACTACTGATGAAATTTGACTAATAGGAAATTAAGTGAAGATCAACAAAATCAATACATTATAATTAAACAATGATTTATTTATCTAAAGAAATGAAAACAAGGCCTTTAATATCAAGCAAATTATAATAATAAAAAAATTATTTATATAATATAAATGTTAAATGCTGTTTTTAGTTCTTTATTATTATTGACAAATAAGTAGATGAAGTTTTATACAGATGAACCACTGCCTTAAAGAAAGTTGTTTACATAATATGCTGGTAAAACTATAATAGTCAGAAGATGCACTACTTCCAGTTCTGAGTCTGCTATTTTGATTTTTCCAATTTTGTAGTAGTTGATGGATTTTCTGCTATAAATCTAGTTATGCTGTATTGGAGTGATTCTCAACCACTGTGCCATGGCACACTAGTGTGGTGAAAACCTTTGAAAATGTGCTGCAAAAAATTAAGAATGAATTTTATGTATGTAATTGTATGAATCATATATATGTACTGCAGTTGGCTGGATATCCCTTTTGCAACTGAACCACTGTACTGATTACAATAAATACAATATTGTTAAGAAAATCTAACCCTCGAATTTCTGCGACAGACAAAATTTTTGTCATTATTCATAATTTAAAAATTAAGGTATAAAAATTAAATCAAAATTATAGTTTCTCTAAAAAGACAAAATCTGCAGATGGCACTATAACTTAATAAGGCCCGCCATTTAATGATCCAGTGTACGAAATATAGCTGTAATCAATCTGAATGTAATAAATAATAATAAATACAATAATCTGTTAATAAAAATTTGTTGTTAAATATAAATTATTATTTAAAATATTTAGGTGTGCCACCAAATTTAAAATATTAAAATGTGTTCCTCAACAGAAAAAAGATTGAGAACCAGCTGTATTGTATACTACATATGTGGTTTGAAATGCCTTTTTATGAATGTTTAAAATTTATTTATTGCAATTAATGTTTATAGTTTTGAATTTTTTGATACTTCATATTTGAAAAAAGAACTCATAAGCTGAGGAACCCTAAAACAAGAACTATATATAACAATTTAATAATCAGAAAATTCTTTAAAGTAGTAAAAAGTTTATGTTAAATATATACCCTATAATGAAACTCATTCTACTTTAATGCAAATAAATTCCATTATGAAAATGGCTTAGATTTAGAATCAAAAACATTTGAATAAAGTAAAATTTTTATTTTCTACTAAAATTATATTTGAATTTTAATATATTATTCTCTAAATTAGGTAGCACATTTAAACAATGCTGTATTATAGTTAACCTGTATAAGCCGACCACCTGTACAAATGACCAGTTTTGATTGGAACGGGAGAAGGTTGTCTTATACAGGTTCTACTGTATATTAAATACTAAAAAGCATTTTTTGAAAACTTATATGTCCAAATGTTAAAATTAAAATAATAAATTTCAATACATTTATTATTAATTGAAGAGTAGCTATTCAATTAATAGGATTATTGCTTAACAAATAATTTTTGTTTGCATTTGTGGGATATAAAAAGCTTTTATTTTATCATTTGTTCTATTTATATTTATGAAAAATTTTTCAGATTAGTAAAACAATTTAAACAATTAACTGGAGAAAAAACATGGGATTTAAAACATTTGAATTATGTTAAGTGATTAACAATTTAAAGAATTTGGCTTAAAATCAAATTTTTGTAATTATTAAATGATTAACAGAAAGAAACATTTTCATATTTTAAATTTTAAAAATTAATTTTGAATAGTTTCATACTCTGATGAATGAGCATAATGCATTCCTGAAATGTTCTTAACCAAGTTCTCATAAGTTGGGGTTAATATTAATATAAATTTTAATGTAAAAAATATTATTATGTATTCCTGAGCCTAAAAATGTTATTATTTCAATAGTTACTTTAATAATCATCATAATAATATCTAAAAACCAGTTTTCTTAGTATAAATCCTAATAAAACTCAATATCTGCCAATGTTCAGTAATTTTGTAAAATATTTCTTGTGAGAAAATAATAACAATCATAAAAATTCAGTATAAAAATAAAAAAATAATAGCATCATAAGCTATGTTTATCATCATATATAAAGTAAACATTGCATAATCATCCAAGTTCAATGAAAAAGATTGTTAATTTTTATTATTATTGAAAAGTAGATAACAGGATTTAGAAAATTGTTGTATGCCAGTATGTGAATTTTATTTAAATTAAATTCTTTTAAGAAATAATATTTTAAAATTTATAGAATTTATTACAAATTTTAATATTTAAAAGTAATAAATAGCTTATAATATAAATAAACAAGCTTAGGTGATGTCTCTTGATTCAGCAAGATGCACATTATTTAACTTTTGAAGACTTTTTTGTTTGTTAATATTTTTTGTAAATTACAAGAGATCCGTAAATTGAAATTTCAGTACAAACTACACTAATTTATATAGAGTGAGAGGTGATGAAAGGTCATAACTTTGGAACCTAGATCTAAGTAAATAAAAGCCACATAAACATAAGTCCAATTCTGAATAATTCTGGAGCTATAATTGGGTTAGATGTAAAAGAAAGCTACAGAGAAGAAGCAGACTTATATTTGGTAGTGTTAGGCCACTAGATCCCTGAATATAAACTTTTTAGATGTTTGTTTATGGGGATAAGAGAAAGGTAGAAACATAACAGGCATTGCTCAATTACATTTTATAATGCTACAGGCACTCATCAAGAATAAACACAACAAATTAAAATCAGCTATTCATGTGCAAGCTGCATTGTGTATTGAAGTAAAAGGTGATATTTTTGAATACAAATTAATATTATATATATATAGTTCATTAACACCAAAGCACCAAATAGCAGCTTAAAATAAACACTTAAATTTTCTTTTATTTTTTAGAAAACAGATTCAAATTCATTGAGAGAGATTCTGTCTGACAAACTCTGGCCATCAGTTTTACAGATATTACTCAAAAGAGGATTGAAGTAAGTGACTTTATTTTTATTTTATTTAAATATCTAAATATTTAAATTAATCAAAATTCCAAATATTACCAATGCTTATTAACTGTAACAATAATTCAGTATAAATATAATTTGATATTCACCTTATACAGGATGAATGGTGACAAAAGATCACAGCTTTGGGAATCTGTAGCAGAAGTCTGTCTGAATAAAAAAGCTATATAAACATAAGTCCAATTCTGAGAAGTATAGGAATTGTAATTTACTTTAGTTGTAAAAGAAGGCTATGGAGAAGCAGACTTGCATTTGGTAGTGTTTATTCTTCAGTTATAAGTGTATAATATTAAATAAGGTAATCCTTTTGAAAACTGCTTAAAGTTCTGTTACATATAGTTCATTAACACCAAAGCACCAAATAGCAGCTTAAAATAAACATTTAATTTATTAAAAACGTTTTCGGTATTAATATTATACCATCATCAGTTATACAATTCTAAAAAAGAACTACTCCACAAGATTCTAGAATAAAAAATTATCAGTTATTTTCAAAATAAACTAACATAGCTGAAGAACAGCCCTTGGGTATACAAAACTTGCATAAACCAAAATAAAATAACCGCTAAAGTATAAATATCTAACATAGCTGAAGAAAGCCCTTGGCTATACAAAACTTGCATAAACCAAAATAAAATAACCGCTAAAGTATAAATAATATGTTATAGCATAAGATAAAATACAACACCATAATTTTAAACAACGGGTAGCATTACACAAAGATTTTTAAAAAGTCAATAAAGGAAAATATAATAATCAAAATAGTAATAATATTCTTCTATCCTAGTGGTCCAGATTATTTATCAGCAGCTATGTATAGCATATCTCCAAGCTTTTGAGATTCCGTCTGCCTGGTGTATATTAATTACATTTTCATTATTGTTATTGCTTCTCAAAATTTTGATTTTCTCAGCAGTAAAAAGATCCTTAGGGTCTTGCACATTTCTAACAATTCTGGCCTCTTCCTAACAAATCTTTTTCAAAAGCTCTTTGTGCTAATGCTGTTGTAAGATTCCCTCTCTGTAAATCTTCCTTATGTTCTTTTATCCGGTCTTTAAGGTTTCTACTTGTAGTGCCTACATATATTTCTCTTCTGTTGTCTTGGACGTTATCTAATGGTACTTTATATACTCCTGATTCCAGATCTCTCTTTCTCTTACTTTTGTCATTCCTTAATAAGTTGAATATGGTTGGCATTCTTTTATAGCAGCATTTTCTTTTAGTTTTCTTTAAAGTTTTCTTTATCATCTTATATTCATGGATGTTGTATAGCAGAGATATCCTATATAACCTATCGGTTAAACTACCTGACATTTCATTAGATTGCACTAGGGTCTGATTATTTAGTCCACGTTCAAAATTCTTTTTCTTCTCTACAAATATATTATACATAAATCTTCTACTGTACCAGTGTTGGGCTCCGAATCTATAAATTCTGTTAAGTTCCTCATTCAAAAAAATAGTACTACTGCAATTAGTTAATGCACATTTAAAGTATGCTCAGAAAGCCGATTTTTTATAGGACCAGGGATCATAGGACCATTTTGGTATTAAAACCGGGGTATTCGTGGGTTTAATGAATACCGTAGTTTCCAGGCGCTCTGCTCCAGCTAAAATCTTAATATCAAGATAATCCACAGTTTTATTATCCTCCTTAGAAAGCTTAAGGTTTAAGACCTTATTCTGGTTTAGTAAAATGTTCAATAACTACACTGCCTAATGATTGCTTTCCCCACATTATAAAAATATCATCCACATATCTTGTATATAGCTTTATCTTGTTTTTAACGTTTAAAGGTAGCTGGCTTTCAATTTCTCTAACCACTATTTCAATAATAATTCCAGCCATCAGGCTGCCTATCGGGACTCCCTGTTTTTGGTGGTAAAATGATCCTTTAAATTCAAAATACGAGTCATGACAGATCATATAGGCCAGGTCCCTAAGTATGTTGGGTCAGATTCTTCTTCTTGCGTGTGCCTCAAGAGGAACCTATAAAATAAAATAATGAAGGCTGAAGAGACTCTAGTTTTTCTTAAAGAGTGCAGAATAAACTCTGTGTTTCCGATGTCTATACACAGGATTAAACTCCCGATCCAGTCTAGGAGAGTAATTATGAACACTAAGAAAATCTGTCTAAGTTATGCAATATCAGATGTGAAGAGAAGATTTTATAAGTTGCATTCACAGTTCACGCAGATCGTTACAGAAATTGGTACAGAACAAGATGAAGTATTACGTCAGCAGCTGGCTTCTTTTGATGCAATTATGGCAAGGTATAAACAGTGAATTAGACTATTACACATTAAGAAGATCAAGTGGATCTTTTGTAAACAACTTCAACCTATACATAAAAAAGCTCTCCCACTAGATGTTTTAATAGTGGTGGATGATATAGATATACCACAATTTGTTAGGGAAGTTATCCAAATAGGTCCAGCATGTTCTATTTTTGAACGAAAAAATTTTTTACAAGACTTACTGACATGGAAAGATTGGTACAACCACTAGAAGAGCTACAAGCTGAATACCACAGATGGTTGTTTGTCACAGAACAAAACAGGATGCGCTTCGACAAAAGTGAGTTGTCTAAAAATAGAACAGATGCAAACCGTGGTAATATTAAAAAGATCCTAAATTGGCTAGCAGATAATAATATTACCGTTACTTGGGAAAATAAATCTAAGAAATTGGCTATGTTAAAAACAGATAATTATGATGCTTTTATTAATGGTTTTACTCTTCTCTTCTTTTTTAACTTCTAAAAGTTAATGGTTTTTATACAGGATTCGGGAGCAGAAATGTTAGCGTATGATCCTACTATGAAATTAGCTACCAAAGTTGCTAAATTCCTTAAACAACCCAGCATCCCCATGTTCCTTGATAAGAGGAAGGTACCTAACCCTGCTTATCCTAGGATTTTTGCATACATAAAAACACAAATGAACCCTATATCAGCGAGGCCAATAGTTGAGAAACAACACTCTCTGACTTACTACATAGAGAAAAGTTTATCTGATTGGTGTAGCAAAAAGCTAAAGAATTAACCTTATTCTATTAAATCCTCTGTTGAGTTGTTAGACAGGTTAAGATCGGTCAGAATTGAAGGAACAGAAGTTATGTCAATTCTTGACTTTGAATCATTATATCCTTCCATAAATCTTTATGGCACATGCATTTTATTTTATAGGTTCCTCTTGAGGCACGGTTTACGGAAAATTCGCCCCCTGCATTTCGCCCCCAGGACATTTTGCCCCCGGAACATTTCGCCCCCCTGTAGATAATAAATAGGCTACAAAATTGGTCTTTAAGGTTTTGTTATGTATAAGATCGCTGGAGGGAGTTGGCCAGCGACTTGGAGTGCAGGTGGTCCCCACCCCAGATTCCTTCTCGGACAGTCCGGGGATGTGGTTGCTCGCATCTGTACTTCATTAGACAAATAAACTGTTGTTAACTGTTACCGAGTGTTCCTTTGTCAGGCTGTGGCCTACAGATTTAACACTGGCAATGAGGATGGAATTATTCCAAATTTTGGCTACAGTTTGACAGAGAAAGTTGAGCGAGCAATACTTCGGAATGGCAAGTCTTGGGCGAATTGAAGAATTCGACATCCATCATCCGGAGGAATGGACAGCTTATGCAGAACGTTTGGACGCATTCCTATCAGCCAACGATATTAATAAGGAGGAAAAGAAGAAAGCCATTCTGCTGAGCGTGTGCGGTAAGGAAACTTATAAACTGTTACGATCACTAGTCTCACCCGGTCTTCCCACTGATAAATCATACGAATCGTTGAGAGCGGCGCTAAAAGATCATTTTGCGCCTCAGCCATCCAGAATCGTGAGAAGAAATCAATTCTATCAACGTGATCAGCAATCAGGAGAATCCATATCATTGTTTGTGGCAGAGCTTCATAGATTGGCTGAGCATTGAGAGTTCGGGGCGAACTTGAAAGAGATGTTGTGTGACCGTTTTGTGTGCGGGCTGCGAGATGAAAATCTTCAGTGGCATTTCTTTACGCGAAAGAATATAACTTTCAAAGAGGTCCAGGAGGAGTCTTTGGCGACCGAAGCGGCAATTCGGTATTTGAAAGAAGTGCGTTCTTCCGAAATTTTGGTAGCAGAAATTGATCTTGTTAAAGAAAGATCTAGGAGGGTGAATGTCAGCTCAGATTCGAAGTCGAACTTGATTCGTGGAAGAACGAGTTCAGATAACGAGTTATGCCGCGGATGTCATGGTAATTATGGGCGTCGCAATTGTCCATTTCTTAATGCTAAGTGTTTTGCGTGCGGCAGAAAGGGGCATATAGGCAGTGTCTGCCAAACAAGATCATCAAATGGTTCACCTAATAAAATGTTCTCTATCTCGGATAATATGGATGCTGCGTATGATGAAGGCGTTAACCAGGTACATGACACTATATTGCCATTTATTGAAGTCATGGCCACTGTCACGATCAATGGCATTAAAATCTCGCTGCAAGTTGATTCCAGGTCTCCTTATACCATAGTTTCAGAAAAAACAGTGAAAAAGAAAATTTGGAAATAGATGATTGAAACTTGCCCCGTATGGTGCGATTCTATGAGGATATTCCAGTAATCATGTCGAGGTGAAAGGTTGTTGTTGGGTTGATGTCATATTCCGTCACATGAGGAAATATCTTCCGTCGGTCGTGGCCAAAGGTAATAGAGCAAATTTATTGGGGCGTAACTGGTTTGAAGTGTTGGGTATCAAAATAACGGGGATTAATAATATCCATCTGGATTCTATTCGATCCGTCGTGTCGGAATTTCCCGAGCTATTCAAGGACGAACTAGGGCTTGTTCACGATAGAACAGTATCATTGCAGTTAGACCCAAGGGTGGAGCTAATTAGATGCAAACCATGTCGTGTGCCACTGGGTCTTCACCAAAAAATCAATGAAGAGTTAAATAAATGGATTAAACAGGGAATTCTAGAACCCATAGCTGATCCCGAATGGGCAACTCCCATCGTTCCGAATCTGAAAAAAGATGGTTCGATACGTATCTGCGGGGACTATAAAGTAACACTTAATAAAGCAATTCATCCTAATGTGCATCTAATCCCTATCATTAGTCATCTTTTGGGTTCGATTAGTGGAGCGACCTGCTTTGCCAAAATTGACTTAGCACAGGCATATCAACAGCTACCAGTAGATGATAAAATGGCTCGAGCGCAGACTATTATCACTCACTGAGGAGCTTTCCTGGTAAAACGATTACAATTTGGCATTAGTGCCGCACCTGGAATCTTTGAATCATTTATCGAGAACTTATCGGCTGGCTTGGAGGGAACAATTCCCTATTTTGATGATATATTAGTTGCAGCTACGACTGAGGAGGAGCTAGCAGGGCATGTGAGGGATGTCCTCATTCGCTTGCAACGGGTAGGGTTACGTATTAAGGCATAAAAATGTCAAGGGGGAGTGCCAAGTGTAACGTTCTTAGGTTTCCGCGTGGATGCAGAAGGCATTCACCCCTCAAGTTTGACTCTTGAAACGATCTGCATACCCCAATTCCACGGAATAAACACGAATTACAAGCATTTTTGGGTCTCCTAAACTTTTATCATTGCTTCATCAAAAATAAGGTCACCATTGCCGAACCATTACACCTGCTTTTAGATAAATCAGCCAAATGGAAGTGGTTACCAATACATGAACAAGCTTTTAAACAAGTCAAGAAACTGCTCACATCCGATTCCGTGTTAGCTCATTACGATCCTAATAAACCGCTCGTGTTAACTTGCGACGTTTCGCCATATGGAATAGGTGTTGTTTTAAGTCATCGTTTACCCACTGGAGGCAAAGCGCCAATCGCATATTACTCTCGTACCTTGTTCGCCGCTGAACGGAATTCTGCTCAAATCGATAGGGAAGCTCTGGCCATTGTCGCAGGATTCAAGAAGTACCATATGGAATAGGTGTTGTTTTAAGTCATCGTTTACCCACCGGAGGCAAAGCGCCAATCGCATATTACTCTCGTACCTTGTTCGCCGCCGAACGGAATTCTGCTCAAATCGATAGGGAAGCTCTGGCCATTGTCGCAGGATTCAAGAAGTTCCACAATTTTATTTATGGTCGCACTGTCGAAGTTCAAACTGATCATAAGCCTCTGTTAGGGTTACTGGCCTCTGACCGGGCTACACCGTCTATCATATCACCAAGAATGTTGCGATGGAACCACTTTTTATCAGCATTTGACTATCGCTTAATATATAAGCCAGGAAACTCGATGATCCGTAATACGGACGCACTTAGCCGCCTTCCTGTGCCATCACAAGAGAGTGAAGAGAAGACCGAAACACAGGATATATTCTTATTAGATATTATGGATAAACCACCAATATTGGCCAGAATGATAGCTCAGCTATCGCCAGAGACCCATTATTGTCGCGGGTTTTGAACTGGGTGCTTAAAGGATGGCCATCACAGAAACAGAAAGGACTTCAGTCCTTTTGTGCGAAGGCAGACTGAACTATCGGTACATCGAGGATGTCTGTTATGGGGCGATAGAGTAGTCATTCCGTCAGCCTGCAGGAAAGTATTGTTAGACACTCTGCACATAGCTCATCCAGGTATCGCTCGCATGAAAGCCTTGGCGAGGAATTATTTGTGGTGGCCTGGATTAGACACAGACATCGAACGTGTGGTTAAGTTGTGCCAAGATTGCCAACTTACTCAGCACAGCCCACCTAGATCAGTATCCACGTGGACACCAGAAGATCAACCGTGGAAACGGCTGCACATCGATTTCGCAGGACCATTCAAGGGTCGAATCTTTTTTATCATCGTCGATGCATTTTCAAAGTGGTTAGAGGTGGCGATAGTCAATACTACGTCGTCAGCGTCGGCAATTAAACAATTAAGGCGTCTCTTCATTACACACGGGCTACCAATGACAATAGTGTCAGATAACGCAACAGCTTTTACATCGGCTGAGTTCAAATCCTTCCTATATAGAAACGGAATCTGGGCTATGACGATCGCACCCTTTCATCCAGCGTCGAATGGTCAGGCAGAGCGAATGGTACAGTTTACTAAGCAGTCATTAAAGAAATGGATTGGCGGGGACCTTAACTTGTGGCTGGCTCGATTTCTATTATCGCAACATGTAACGCCGAGCAGGCTGGGAGATGTGAGTCCAGCTGATCTGTTACTATGTCGGAGACCACGCATGTGTCTTGACAACTTACACCCAGACCATTCCAGCTCCAGTTTCAGTATTCGCAGAGAAGAGAACGATTGCAAAAGAAGTTTCATAATTAACGAAGATGTCTACGTCCGATCGTATACCGTTGGAAATCAGTGGGTGCCAACAAAAATTACAGCCATGGAAGGAGCCGTTATGTACGCGCTCCGGACACCGGATGGTAAACATCTGTGGAGACATGTGGATCAAATTCGCCCAGCGTTACATCAGAATGCTGAACATCAACCAAGATTACCACTTGATGAAAATGAAACGCCAGTTACCAATGAGGACAGTGCAGGGGAGAATATAATAGCGGAAACGGAAGCGGCTAAGAAAGACAATGAAACTCCTGAACCGGATGGAGAGTCGCAACGTCAGATCAGAAAACCACCTAATTATTGGAAAGACTACGCTTTCCCTTAGGGGGGAAGGAGTGTTATGTATGTGGTCGCTGGAGGGAGTTGGCCAGCAACTTGGGTGAGTGTGGGTGGTCCCCACCCTGGATTCCTTCTCGGATGGTCTGGGGATGTGGTTGCTCGCATCTGTATTTCATTAGACAAATAAACTGTTGTTAACTGTTACCGAGTGTTCCTTTGTCCGGCTGTGGCCTACAGATTTAACAGGTTTCTACTTGTAGCGCCAACATATATTTCTCTTCTGTTGTCTTGGACGTTATCTAATAATGGTACTTTATATACTCCTGATTCCAGATCTCTCTTTCTCTTACTTTTGTCGTTCCTTAATAAGTTGAATATGAAAAAGAAATCACAACAAGCACTTGAAGCAGGATAAAAAACTAATTTATTATTAGATTATATAGATATAAAAAGAAATGCCAAATTCATGATGCATTTATGGCTGTTCTAATCACAGCATGAAAGCTTCATGTAAAGAAAAGAAAAAATATCTTTTCATTTATTTCTTTATTGTAAGCCAGATTTGATGAATTTATGGCTTGCCAAAATAAAGAGAAAGGATTTCAAGCCAAGTATTTGCATTTGTTCAGAACACTTAGAAGAAAATTATTTTGTTTATCAAAATTTTACAAATAAAAGATTACTGAAACTGTCAACAGTACTTCAAAATTAATTTTTGCAACACCAAAAGTTTCGAAACAGAAAAGAACATCCTACACAATCAGAGTTTCAATAATTATTCAAGAATTAAAGTAAATAAGTTTAAATTATTAGTATTATATGTAATATTAAAATGTCTAATAATTGCTAATATTTTATTCAAATTAATATTACATTAAAAATAAAAATAATACTAAGTTACCAATTAAGTTTTTAAAACTGTCAAGGTTATTATGTAAAGGATAGGCAAATCAGATTATCTAACATTAAAATTGAGATAATAATTTATCTGTACTTACTATAAAAGTAAAATCATTATCTTGAAATTCGTATTTTCTCATGTTGCTATTCATAGTACGAGTTAAGATTTTTTGTATTAATGCATTTCAATAAAATGTTGTACACTTCTCCATTTTGCTTTCATGATTGAGAAAAATGGTTACAAATAAAATTCTCAAAAAATAACTTTATAATGTTTAACCTTTTGTTTAACCAAAATACCAACCCAACTTTGTTTAACCAAAATACCAAACTTATTTTTAGATTAACTTTTTATGTTGTACAATTTCATTGATATTTTAAATTAATGTTAAATATTATTTTTACATTTTATATTTATTAAGCACTATAAAAGCACTATGGGCTAATTTATTATTTTTAATAACTTATTTTTAATTTTTAATAACTTTGAATTAAGTAAATGCATAAAATGAATGTTATTAACTTCCTATGATTTTTACCATCAAAAATATGCTAATTCTTAGTTTCTAAGCTCTTAATAACAAATTTATTATCCCTACCATCCTTTTTTTTAAAATAAACCTAATATTTCATTTGGCCCATCCTTTACTTACAATAAATTAATTTAAAATTTATTGGGTTATTCAGAAAGTAATTTCATTTTTTTTTCACGAAAATGAATGACAATTTTTTTATAGTATATAAATATTTTAATTAATTATATATTCATTTTGGTCCAACACATGTTCATCTTTCTAATGGTAACATGATTCCATACTCATAGAATTTCTGATCTTTGCTTGCAAAAAACTGAACCAAGTAATTTTTCCTCATTTAAACTAAGTGTTTTGCCATCTAAAGAATTCTGTAAAGACCTCGAAATAAGTAATAATCTGAGAGTGCCAGATATGGCGAATATGGTGGGTGTGGGTATGGTAGCACATCTCATCCAAGCTGTAACAGCTTCTGGCGAGTCAAAGTTTAATGAAGTTTGGCATTCTTCTTTTTAACAGAATCACTCAATTTGTCCAATTGCTGGCAGTACATTTCTGAATTAATTATGGAATTGTCTGGAAGCTCGAAAAACAATTCCCTTGAAATTCCACCAAACAAAGAGCATCATTTTTTTGATGAATATGGGGTCTCAGAGTGCTTTGAGCCGGTTCATTCCTTCTGCTCCATGATCGCTTGTGTTCAACTTTGTTGTAAACAATCCATTTTTCATCAACCCACTTGCATTCAGCTTTGTTGTAAACAATCCATTTTTCATCAACAGTTATGAACCACTTCAGAAAAGGATCATTTATTATTTTTACCTATTATTTATTTACCTACGAATTACATATTTTATTTTAGATTATTATTTATTTACCTACGAATTACATATTTTATTTTAGAATTTATTCATTATTTATTTACCTACAAATTACATATTTTATTTTAGAATTTATTATGATGACAGCTGGACCAAAATGGCTTAGTCCCAACGTGTCCTGATCTGTAGAGAAGGATTCTTAGGTTACTTAATGTTGCCGGGGCAGCCGCTTAATTGGGCCAAAATGGAGATCGGAAGAGCGTCGTGTAGGGGCAAAATGGCTTGGCCCGACGTGTCCCAATTAAGTGGAATCCACTGTTTATATATATGCGCTTAGCTTGAAACAAAATGGCTTGGCCCGATGTGTCCCAATTAAGCGGAATCCACTGTATCAAAATAGCTTAGTCCCAACATGTCCCAATTAAGCAGAATCCACTGTATATAATTCAAATAGCTTGGCCCGATGTGTCCCAATTAAGCGGAATCCAGTATATTAGATATACAGTCAAACCTCTTTAAGCACCCCCTCTATAAACCGCCACCCTCATTATTTGCCGGATGAAAGCCAATAACAAATCTCACTCTCATCCTTTATGTTAAAACATGAAATTCCCTCTATAAACCGCCACCTCACTAATCGCCAACCGCCACTCATTTCTAGAGGCAAAACCATTTCATTAGTTGACAAATCAGTTGTTTAAACTGCCAAAACAATCGAATGGCAAGGTCAGCCAACACACTACAGAAGGTGGCAATTAGGTAATTTATCTGTTAACATTTATTAGACTGTAATCTCGCACCTGTGACTATTCACATCCCTGTTTTCAAAATGAGCTATTCCAAAACTTTAAAAAATTTTTACAAAATAATCGTTTAAAATAGAAGACGACTGGAGAGCCATAACCTCGACTTTGCAGAAGAAGAAGAACAGTTTAGTGGTTTTTTATAAATCAACTGTTGTGAGTATCGTTGCTGTTTCTTACTCATTTTTTTTATAAATCAACCGTTGTGAGTATCGTTGCTGTTTCTTACTTGGAAATATGTCAAAAACGGCATTAGATGTTCACGAAAAGATTTTAATTTGTGAATATAAAAATAAAAATCTTTCTGCTACTCAGCAATTTATTTCTGATCCTTTAATGAAACAATGTCATTCTAGTCTATACATGTTTTCTCACATGTTACCATAAGCCGCCACCCTCCTTTACCACCAGAGAGGACCTTCGAACCAATGGTGGCGGCTTAAAGAGGTTTGACTTTTAAGTTTTAAATCATGATTTGGTTTTCATAAAATAGATTTAGCCTTCAAATCTTGAATTTGGGCTTTATGAAATGAAGTTGTGATCCAAAAAATTTCAATTATTTTCAAATATTTAAAAAAAATTAAGTTTTTTTAATATTTGAATGCTTTTTAGCACCTAGTTTGATTTATATGTTTATATCTAAGTTGAAACATTAATGGTAGAGCAATAAGCAATGATGATAATACCACACACATTTACTTTAAATCGTTGTAATAAACAGAAATTTACCATAGAATGAAATTTTATAAACAAATTTTTGAATTAAAAAAAGTGCAACAATTATGCAAAATAATAATAGTGTGTTTCTTTTGGATAATAAGATCAAGATAATGATGAAGAAGAGAAAGAAAACAGAACACTGGCAAAGTTATGTGGATGATTTAGTTAATTATGAATATTTACTGGCTATAAGTTTCAATCTGTGAATGATTTTTGGAAAAAAAAATTTTTTTTTTGATTTATAAAATTTTTCCTGCTATTTAGAGAAATATTAATTCATATTACATCTATAATAAAAAGTAAAGGTTCCATAATGTAAAACTAAATAATAAACAAGCTCCTTGACTTATACAAATCTGAATAATATAAATTCAACTTAATGTAAAAGAAATCTTCACAAAAATTATTTAAAAAATGATCTTTTTAATTTAATATGCAGTGCAGTGCTGCAATTTTAAATTATAATATTGCAACAATGCTTAAAATACTTCTGTAACAGTAAAATTAATGATATCAATAACATTACTGTCAACAGTTAATCTCAATAGCAAAGTTATTGTGATATCTGTGATATATATGATAATCATATATATTATTAGTCAAATGTAGCTGGCTGGCTAGATGCCCCTTTTTCAATCGAACCACTGTACCAATTTCTATAAATATGGTATCATTAGAAACATCTAATTTTTGTGTGTCTGCAACAGCCAAATTTATTTGTTGTTAATAATAATTTAAAAATTATAGAATAAAAATTAAATTGAACTTGTAGTTCCTCTAAAAAGACTGAATTTGCAGATGGCGCTGTAACGTAATAATGGATGCCATTTTACGATTCCCTCTTGGATTCCCTAAACGAGTTCGGAGATGTTTTTGTCATTATATACAATATTATTAGATTAAATTACAATATTATATTTCCACTCATTTATATGAGTGGGTAATTTCTAGTTATAAGTAATATGATGAATATACATGTGTCATATTACTTTAGTATATATTTACTCTTCCTTTTAGACAGTCTAAACACACAGCATATAATATTTTAACTTAACTATCATAACTATAATAATTTAAATAGACAAATTCAATCTATATAAAACTTGATATATACAGGTGGTCCTGACTTATCACAGACATGCACTTACATCAGCAAGGTTATTGATAAATTCTGTTTATTGGTCAAATAAATTGACCTGGATGAAATTCCCTAACCCAATGGTTTTAAATATAAAAATTATCCTTCTTGTGTCTGGTTCTTGCATTTTTGTGTTCATTATTATTATTATGATAAAGTGAAATGTAATAATATTGATAGTGAGCAATCCGTAAATTTTGGGTATTTCTAACTTCTACCCATTTTTGACTTAAAATGGGAGGGTTTGAAATTCTTGAAACTGATTTCTGTTTTAAGTCAAGGATTATCTGTATAATGCTGCCATGAATATAAGTCTTATTGGGTAAAATATTCATATATTCAAATTTTAGAGATCAATATTTAAATTCTTTAGGGAATAGTGTGAATTTTAAATAGCATTTATTCAAATAATTTCTTAGACTTAAACCAGTTTTTTTTGTAATAAACCACAAAAATATTAGAAAAAATGTTTACATAAGTCAGAAGAAAAAAATTTTTACTATAATTAAAATTTTAAAGTTTCTACTTACACTTCCAGTATGAATATTATATACTTTTAGTTCTCCAGCAAATGTTCCCAAAAATAAAAACTGATCAGTTTTCTGTGAAAATTTTCTTAAATTAATATATGATTTTATAAATCACCATTTTATAATGAATGTAAAGAAAGATTTTATTTTTTAAAAATCAGTAAATATAAAACTTCATTTTTACAGTTATTAAATTTTAAATATATTACAAACATATTTATATTTATCATTTAAACTGTCTTTTTTATTACTAAATTATGAAAAATAATTTTGAAATAAATTTGCATTCACTGTATTATAGTAGAACCTGGGCTATAATTATATTATATTAGTGTCAGACTTAGACTTGTTAGTTTATTTTTGCAATTTATCTTCTGAAAGTTGATAAAAATTATAGAATAAAAATTAAATTAAATTATAAACCTGGCCTGCCTGGCTAGGTCTTCTAACTTTCAGAAGATAAATTCTTGAATTTGCAGAGTTGTTTATAGTTAAGGTTTATTTAGAAATATTGGTAGTTTTAAATATCAGAAAAACCCTTCTAATTATTCTGCTCTGTATGCATTCAATCTGAAATAAATAATACAGCACTCTAGGAAGAAATAACTTATTTAATCCTAATTAGAAATAACTAAATATACAATTATAATTTCAGCATAATATGCCCTTTTCAATATATAGAAAACAACACAAGAGCTGGAATGTCATATAAAAATTGTCTATAGAAACTAAACCTTAGCAATGCCATCACTGTCATAACTATATTCAGCCACTAAAGATTAACAAATGGAAAATTAATATATAGTATAAACAAACTAAATTAAATATAGGCATAAAAATATGTAATAATAAAGAGGATAAGCAAGCAGCTGACATTAATAACAAACATACCTATTGGTGCAGGGATCAATTTAAATACTATAGTGTTTGTTACATCATTTAGCATTCCCAAATCTAACTTATTGATTACTTTTCCATTATTTGTTTACCTTTTAAATATTCAAATGTTCTAGATACTTTCCTTTTTACTAGGCCCTCAAATCTTTTGATAATTCTTGCATCATCTCATTTTAATGTTCATATCATGGGTTAATGCTCTTTGTGATAGTTTCACAAAGAGCATTACCCCATGATGTGGACATTAGAGCTCTAACTCTATGTTCTTTTAACCTCTTCAATAAGAATCTATCTGTATAACCTATATAAATCTCTTGCATCTTTATTAAATAATGGAACCTCTTCTCAGCAAATTAATCATCATGATTTTTCTAGTAAACATTAGTTATTAATTCTAAGTAGTTCTCTAAGTCTTTTCTAAATTTTAGTGTTGGCCTATTGATATCTATCTTGTAAGATATAATTTCATTATCCTGTATTTCCTTAACATGAAGTTCCTCATGATGTTTCTTTTTTAATTTTTCCAAATGTTCCAAATCATATATTGTGAGTAGCCATGAGATACTGTTTTGTTTACAATTCAATTAAGCTCCTCATTGATTATCTCTTGCATATTGCAATGAATATGCCCTTTACTCAATAAGGTTTTGAATGCAGCCATTTTAAAAATGTCATGGCTCTTCTGAAGGATATATATCCCCTATTCATCAGAAATTCTTAATAGTAAGAAAGTTTCTCAGCACTGACACAGACAGTTAGTTAACTCACCATTAAACATCACAAGTAGCTATGTCTTGACTTGTGTGTCCGGATATAGCACTTTGCCCCAGAAATATTCCATGCCCACATTGATGTACTATAAATAATAATAATAATACCATATCTTTTCTTAGTTTTTATATTTTATTATTATTATTATTATTATTTTTTTTTTAATTTTAAATTTCCATTATATTAATAATATTTAGGTTTTCAAATCTACCATTCCAAAATTGGGGTGCATCTTTCCTGCTATATCATTTTATAAATCAACAAATATAGTATATTGTATTCATTGTATTAAATAGTTCATATACAGTGGGTGATCGGTTAACGAACATAATTCATTCCAAGAAAATGATTGTTATCCGAATTGTTCATTAACCGATCATCGATTTACCGTAGGATTTTATGGGAATTTGATTAATTCGTTCTGGAGACCCAAAAACACAAATAAAAAATTATATAATTTCTTACTATGTTTATTTATATGTAATGCAATAATATATACATACATAGTCTTGCACTTTCATCTATTATGTTTATTCATAATATATACTTACATAGTTTCGCATTTTAATCTATTATGTTTATTTTCGATAATATATACATTCATAATCTTGCATTTTCATTTATATGTTTATTTTCTAAATAAAAATTTATATAATTTCTTACTACATTTATTTATATGTAATAACAATAATATATTATGTAATTTCTTACTACGTTTATTTATATGTAATAACAATAATATATACATACATAGTCTTGCATTTTCATCCATTATGTTTATTTTCCGATAAAGAATCTGCCTAATATCGATTGCTTTTCTCTCTCCTTCAGAATTTTTCGGAAGTAATTAATAGCATTGTCATGGTAGAGATCTCTAAGCCTATTGATCTTAACCTGGTATGGGTGCCATTCTAACAGTAAAAAATTGTAAAATCTCTCTCTTGATTTGTTTTACGTTGTCTCTGAGTTCATTTTAATCTGGAAAGAGACTACTGTTCTTCCATCCTTACCCATAAGTCCATGAATGCGCAAGGCCTACTGCTTTTCTTCCATCCTTACCCATAAGTCCACGAGCGCGCAAGGCCTAAGATTACTGTTCTTCCATCCTTACTCATAAGTCCACGAACGCGCAAGGCCTAAGCCAATCATTCTGTTAGGTTAGTTAAGCCGAAATATCCTCATGGAATATTTTATTAGGTTAGTTAAGCCAAAATATTCTCATGGAATAATTTTATCTGGCAGCAGCCACTTATAGAGCTGCCATCATCACAGGCTGACCAACACCAATGATAGGATCAAATGGAAGATTGAAGGATGGGTTTCAATGGTCCTGGCCCAGATCCCTCCTAAAAATTGGAGGAGTGGGACCCTGGATCCTCCACAATGGTAAGCCACAGTTTTACCACACAGCCATTCGGCTGATCTATCATTCGGTCAGTCCGCGGGTCCCACAATTTGTTCTGTGAAGTGTTCGTTATCCGAACAAAAAAATCTTTCAAAAAAGTGTTTGTTATTCGATTTGTTCGTTATCTGAACTGTTCGTTAACCGATCACCCACTGTATTATTGTTCTTTACCCAAAATTTATTATAATCTAGGCTTGCAGAGTCAGTGTTCGGAGTCAGGGATTTTTGGTTGAAGTCAGAGTCAGATTTTTTTTAAAAGGTGGAATCGGAGTCGGAGTCAAATCATTTGCCATCCGACTCTGCAAACCTGCTTGAATCAAACAATTTTTGAGAATATAGTTCAACAATTCTACACACAAAAAATTCATAGCAATATAAATGCAAAAATATAGTTATTAACAAATCATTTTATATAATAAATATCTTCCAAAATATTTTAAACCAATTTAACAATGCATTTTATATCATAAACCAGTTTAATTCCTAACAAATTACAGTTGAAGCTGGTTATTAGGGAAATTCAGATAAAGGGACAAACGCATCCACGTGAAAAACCTATGTTTTGTGTGTATTTTTTGTTGGATATAATGGAAAATTTGGCTATAAGGGAGATAATTTTTCATTTTTCTGTACTCTTTTTCGTGATGACCTACCTTACACCCTGCTTTACCTCGGCCAGCCATCAGTGTAATTTATTTAAAAATAATAAAAACATTTATACAGTATAATTTATTTAAAAAATAATAAAAACATCATAAAAAGCCAATTTGTTGCTTTTTGTAATAATAATTTAAAAATTAATAAATACAAATTAAATTAAACTTGTAATTTCCTCTAAAAAGACAAAATCCACAGATGGCGCTGTATTCTAAAAATGGCACCACCTAATAATTTGTTATATAAGTTTGTAGAAGTTTTAGATACTCCAAGTTATGAAATTAAATGACAATATTTCTGCTCATTTATATGAGCAAGTAATATCTAGTATTAATTATTTCCCATTTTATGTATATTGCAGATACAAGATTCCTAACCAGTAATCGAATAATTACACAACTCAAATAACTGATATTTGGTTAAAACTGAAAGAATAACCCTAGTTGAAAACTTTCCAGTGTTTACTTTGCCTACCCAACAAAATGCCAATTTGTTGCACATTCGGATATAAGGGACGATTGGTTATAAAGGACAAAAAGTGTAGGTTTCCAATTCCCTTATAACCAGCTTCAACTATATATTTATTAGATATATATATATATATAAGGGAAGTTTTAGATACTCCAAGTTATGAAATTAAATGACAATATTTCTGCTCATTTATATGAGCAAGTAATATCTAGTATTAATTATTTCCCATTTTATGTATAAAGATTAATTGCTCAATTCATTACATTTCTGGTTTTTACAAATTATTTTTGATATAAGCTAAAAATTTATAGTTTTTAATTTAAATCTTTAACAAGCTATAAATATTTTAAGGAGTTTAAACTTACAGAAAATGAACAGCAGGTAAAATTACTACTACCTTCAGTATCCCTATAGGTTCGGACAGGACGAAACCTAAAATAAAAAGAAGATATTTTCAAAATCTGAAAATATTAGTTTCCAAAATAAGAGATTCAGAGATAAATCTTATATTTTTATATAGAGGTTGAAACTCTCTAGTTCAGCATTTAATCTGAGAAGTGCCAAACCATAGAAAAAAAATCAGTGAACCTCTACATAAACACATCTTAATCAGTATGTGCAGTTATCTATAATAAATGATGATAAAAAATATTATTACATATTATGCAAATAATAGAAATTTTATGTTACATATATACTGTGTATATTATATGTATGTCTGGGAAATTATATTTCCTTCATACATATTAACAGAAATAAAATCATTTTTATAATACCAATCATAGTTTAAATTGCATTTTTATAATATCATATGTAGCAAACTAAAAGGGTTCAGCAAAAAAAGATGTAGTAAATCTATATAGCACTTAATTGTGTTAGAACAAACAAAATAGACTTTTTGTAACAATGTATAAATTACTTTTATTAAAATATATAGAAACTTCTATATTATATTATAAACTTTTTATATTCAAGCTAATAATGTATTTTTATAAATTACATAATAAAAATTTGTATATTTCTTTGATAAAAGGAATTTTTGATTTAGAACTGGATTATAATTTTCCATTAAATAAGTTTTATCTGGAAAATATATATATATTTATTTTTTGTTTTTCAGATATCAATTATTTAATGAATTTACTTTATAAATCTGCAATTACTATTTTATTAGTTTGGAATACTAAATTATATAAAAACAAATATTAAATCGAACTTAATTTTAATAATAGTTTATGAACACATATGGTGGATAATAAATAAATGAACTAGTAAGCACATTATTAATTAACTAGGGGATATAACCAAATATTCTACTAAATCTCATATCATCCCTAACAGAAACTTTTAAAATTAAACTGAAATTAATAAATTATTTGAATTTGGACAATGATGTCATTTTCTATTATTAATAAACTTTAATTTTCACTATTTTCACAAAATAAAAATTTTCCTTAGCCCAGAGTTTGACACATTATTTTGAAGATTCCAGTTTGATTCTGGACCAAGATAAATTTTTATTTTAGGAAAATAATAAAAATTAAAGTTCAGTTATTAAATAAGAGATAGTGCTATCATAGCTCAAATTTAAATTAATTATTAAGTCAATAATTGGTGGCATTGCAGTCAAAATTCAAATAATTATTAATTTCAGCTTAATTCTGAGTTTCCAATAGGAGTTATTTGGATTTTAGTAGAATGTCTGAACTAGTATGAAGATTGACTTTTATAAAAATCATTATTTATTCAAAAGTATGTATTGTTGTCTTTTTTTTTTTTTAAATTACAATTTTATGTAATTTAAATTAATTAATTACAATTTTTGTTTTATGTAAAAATTAATTACAATTTTTGTTTTATGTAAATAAACATTGTATGTTTAATAAAAATTAGCTTTTCTAAAGTTTTCAAATATTTCTACAAAACAGATTAATTTTTAAAGCATATTTATAACTCATAAGCTTTAAAAATATATAAAATTAATTATTGTATTGTATATTTTTATTTTATTAGAAAAACTTTAATAAAGATCATATATTTAGATATATTCTAGATCAGAGGTATCAAACTGGTGACCTGAGGGCTGCATGTGGCCCTCAATGTGATTTTTTTGAGGCTCTCAACACACTTAACAAAAATGAAAATGAAAACAATATGTTATGAAGTAATAGGAAATAGCTTCTATCTTCATAGATAGTCATACACTACATCTATGATATACTAGTTTGATTTTAATGAAATGTAATTGCATGTTTATTTCGATCGGCCTTATCGGATGTATACAAACAGATGACATTGATCAATCAGATCGGTGACACAAATTAAGTGCTTCCCTGCAAGGATTACATCGTTTGTGTGAAATTTCTTACCAAAAAAACAAAAAGCCATAAATGAGTCTTTTTTTTTCGGATAAACAAATACAATAATCAAATTCTAAACAATCCCTCTTTGAAGGACATGCTAATGACTTGTTAAAGATTTATTTGTTGTGTTATTAACTTATTTAAAAAAATGTTAGTAGTTATGAATATTTGAATTTATAAAATTTTAACAAAAGCTTTTGTTTTTGTACAGAAAATGTGATTTTTAATGCTTAATAGAAAATTAAAGATTGATAGCGAGGAATTAAATTAAAAAACACACATAATTAAAAGCAATTATGTAGTAATTATATACTTTTGTAATATATTCATTTGATCATAGAATGTTTTTAATTATCCTATCTATATTTCTGAAGAATATTTGAATTTATAAAATTTTAACAAAAGCTTTTGTTTTTGTACAGAAAATGTGATTTTTAATGCTTAATAGAAAAATTAAAGTTGATATACAGAAAATGTGACTTTTAACGCTTAATAGAAAATTAAAGATTGATAGAGGAATTAAATTAAAAAACACACATATAATTAAAAGCAATTATGTAGTAATTATATATTTTTGTAATATATTCATTTGATCATAGAATGTTTTTAATTATCCTATCTATATTTCTGAATCCTTATTCTAAAATATAATTTTAAAAAAAATTTAAATGTGATGTGGTCTGCAGCAATCTTACAGGCTCATAATGGCCTTTGAATTAAGATGAGTTTGACATGCCTGATCTAGATAAGATCGGAAGAGCGTCGTGTAGGGAAAGAGTGTAGATCTCGGTGGTCGCCGTTAAATTTTAAAATATTGATAAAAACATTAAACATTTTATATAAAAATTAATTTATATCTAAAAAATTATATATGCAAATCATGATATCCATAAAATGTTAGGTCTGTTATAAATAGTTGGCTTATCTGACTGTTTTTTATGGTGACTGTAGTTGTTCTGCTCTGATTTTTAATAAAAATGATATTAACATATAGTGAAATTTTTGTAATGAATGTTTATTATATTGTGTTTGTTCTTTGGATATCAGAAAACTAGGCCAGGACTTAGAAGTGATGTCTGACAGTGGAATGAAGCCTCTTATATTAATATGCAATATAACAAAAAGGACAATTGCAGTAAATGTTGCATGCATATGTAACAGCATTAAACATAAAACTGATAATATTTATAAATGAAACATTAAAATGAACTGGCTGACTTTAATATAAATGACTTACTTTACTTGTAATGAAAAGATCTTCCCTCTTAACACTACCATCACCTATTTTCTCTTGTAAAGCTTCTCCAATTTCATTTTCATTTTGATAAATAAAGGCACAATCAAAATGTCGATAACCTGCATCAATAGCATCTTTAACAGCTTGTTTTACTTCTCCAGGTTTGGACTGAATAATAAATCATTAAAATATATATTTAGAAATAAATATTGCTTTTGCAAAAGAACTATTTCATTATTAATCATCTGCTATAATTTGTTTAAATTATATAAAATACAGTTTTGATAATTTATAATCTCTACAGAAAATTCCTAACTTACAAAGATGGACTATTTGACAAGAATAAAATACAGTTTTTGATAATTTATAATCTCTACAGAAAATTCCTAACTTACAAAGATGGACTATTTGACAAAACACTATGAAAATCAAAACATATGTATGTTGGAGAAACCATTATATAGTACTAAGGTATCTTAAATATGTAGCTATAAAAAATAGATTATCCCTAACTTGCAATAATTCAACTTATCAGATATTTTATTCTGATCTTACAATGGCCCTTACCTATATTCCAAACTTGGCTATTTACATAGCATATTGGCTAGAAATACTTTTTGTTTTATTAAAAATGTAATAAAGCAATTGCTTATCAGCTTGAGGATCCAGCCAGATGATTTTACATCTTGAAGGCTGGGTTCAATTCTGGATTATTTTATAATCTTGAGGATTTGCAAACCTCAGAAAATCATCCAGATATGATCCTATCTTAAAGAATTCAGTATTCTAATGTTTATTATTATTACTAAAATTATTACCATTATCAAAAAAAGATCCATTATTCAAAGATATGATTTATTTTATGATATTTACAGCAAATAATAATGAATCACATTGTAATGCAACAATATTCTTTTAACTAATTGGATATCACCTGACCCAAAAAATAAATATAAGGCATTCAGCAAATATTGAAAAATTCAAATAATTATACAGGATCATACCAAAACAAAGAAGCATCATAAAGAGAAAGTAGCCAAAAGTTGTCAATCATTAAAAGCAAAAATTCAATCTATAAATTCAAAAGATATTAAAACAACAGAAATAATATTAATATACTTTCTATTACTAAACATTCTACATTAAAGGCAATTAATCATCTGTTACAAAACTTGTCACAACTAGATTCCCCAATCACAATTACTAGGTAATTTGAAAATACATTATACAAAATGTATAATGACCCTGAAGAATGCAATTTCATCAGCATTGTTTAATGATTTATTTAATGATATACATGAAACAGTAAATATTTTTCATTTATTATTGATGAAAGTTGTACTAATATAAATAGTGCTAAAGTAATGTGTGTTATGATAAATATGTTTCCAAAAAATAGAAAAATGTAATTATTACATTGCATAGATTAAATGAAATTGCCCCTGCTGTTTCCTTATCCTGCCCTTCAAACTACGAGGGTTATTTTTTAAATAAGGTCCGTTTTTTAATCAAAAGAAAAATACTGCAAATATCATTAAAATATTTATTATTCCATATTCTACATACTTTCATTTCTTTTTCTACATAATTTCCGTTTTTGTTCAAACATTTGTCATACCATTGAACAAGTTTTTGAATTCCGAAGTCCAAGAAATCTGCCGCCTGTGAAGAAGCCCAATCCATGACTGCAGTTTTCACTTCTTCGTCGTCGTTGAACCGTTGACCACCAAGGAACCCCTTTAAGTACCGAAACAAGTGAAAATCACAGGGTGCAAGGTCTGGACTGTAAGGTGGATGATCCAGTTGTTCCCATCCAAAAGACCTGATTAGACCTTGTGTTTGTGCAGAAACATGAACCTTACAGTCCAGACCTTGCACCCTGTGATTTTTACTTGTTTCGGTACTTAAAGGGGTTCCTTGGTGGGTCAACGGTTCAACGACGACAAAGAAGTGAAAACTGCAGTCATGGATTGGGCTTCTTCACAGGCGGCAGATTTCTTCGACTTCAGAATTCAAAAACTTGTTGAACAGTATGACAAATGTTTGAACAAAAACGGAAATAATGTAGAAAAGTAAATGAAAGTATGTAGAATATGGAATAATAAATATTTTAATGATATTTGCAGTATTTTCTTTTGATTAAAAAACGGACCTTATTTAAAAAATAACCCTCATATTAATACTCAACTTTTTTTAACTGCCTGACAATGAAGGTTTTAATGTTCTCCATTTGATTAATATTAATCAGTATGAAAAATTAAATAGATTTACAATTAATATGATGGCATATGAAACAGCAGAAAATTTTAATAAATTGAAATTCTACAAAAATCAAAATTCTACTAAAGCATGACCTACTGATTTCTAACTTGGTAGAATTTAGATCTATAAAACTTAAATAAAAAAATTACATAACTTTGTAATGGATGCAATAGCTTATTCAAACTGAATGCATTCGATTCTGAATGAGAATCAAATAATTTAACCAGTTTAGGTATAAACAAAACTTAAAACAACATAATCAATAGCAGTTAAATTTTATATAGATATTCCTTTTAATTCTATTCTTAATGCTGAAGATGGTTATTAAATTATTATTTATCAATTGTTGTTTGAGTGCTGCTATTTCGAGTTATTACGTTTATTCCCTTTATTACGATTAGTTAATATTTTAATTCAATTTTAGACATATCGGTAAAAGTTTCGTAAAAAACTAAAAAATGTGATTTCGAGCCTCTTAACACGAGAATGTGATTCTGGCTCCACATGGATGTTATCATCACTGAACTAAGAAGCATTTAATTAAGTTGATAAGACAGAGGGGAGTCGAAATTTTATTCCTGTCGTACCGAATTGATCACTATGTTAATAATTATTCACTAGTATTTCAAATAAACTCAAAAAACCAAATTACCTTCCAAGTACCTAAGCCAACTATCGGTACAGATTTGCCATTGCTCAAATTTACGAGAGGAGTCTTCCCGCTCATGACGACGCAATAAATTGTAATAAAATCACGAAAATTAATACGAAAAACAATATTTCTTTCCTCGAAAAGTTATAAATTATGCTAGGGTCACTCACACTACTATTTGACTTGTGTCTGCTCCAATAAATTAATTTATAATTGGAAACACAAACAATACTCTCCTTATTACTGAGATGATACTTCAATTCAAAACGTAACGTGCAGAGCGACCTCATATATTTAATATCTTATCGAAAAAATTAATATTAATTATATAATACTGTATTCATTAATATTTTTTCATTGAAAATTATAGAGAAATAACAGCATAAATATTCTTTATTTAAAATTTCTTTTAAATTACTACACAACAAATCCATATAATTTAGTATATTACGAGTTGATAATTTAATGAAAATTTGAAGAAGGGCATTATCCATTTTTTTTGTTTTTTTTCGTTTTTTTAGTTTTGCAGTGCTTTCTGATTGGGAAGCTACTAAACAGCGAAGTTTTCAAATTCCAAAATCATTCACGAAATACTCAGATACTGGTGAGGTCAACTGGCAGATTGAGAGGCTAGTCTGAAATCCACTTTATCTTTTTTTTTAAGAATAGTTGTTGTTGATTGTTTTGGTTTTATCGTGAAGGGTCTTATGGTCCATACAAATGGGATATAAATTTGAAAAACACGATTTGTTATTAAAACAAGAAACAAAAGGGTAAATAGAGTGATAACAAAAAGATAAAGATAACAGCGGGGCAAAAGGCTACAAATAAATTAAAGCAGTAACATATAAAATAGCAGAATTGTATTTGACCAGTGTAGAATCGTTCTGGCGCAGAAAGGGCGCGAAGAAACGGCGGAGATTACCCAACACTATAAAGTCATCCCATTCCATTAGGTCACAATACAAATGTCTTTTCAAAAAAGTTTTAAAAACTCAAACATTTTTTCAATAACTTATGTTTGATGAATGGCTTCAGATCATTAAAAAGGAACGGATAAAAAAAAATAAGTTATTAATAGTAGTTGACTCAGCAGTGATATCAATTAATTCCTTTTCCTTGATGCCAACGTCTTTCGGTACTCCACCAAAACTTGATTGTATATCCTCTTTCTGACAAAATGGACAGAAGCTAATCTTTTTCGTTTTAAATTTCTTTCTAAAAATTGTTTATCTCAAATTAAAAAATCTAGATATTGCTACATAAACGTTGTTTTCTTATAAACTACAACTAGATGTATATATATATTCAAGGATTTAATTATAAAATTATTAAAATGCTAGCTTAGAATTATAACTAAAATTTTATGAAAAATATAGCTTGCCTTCCAAGTTCCCAGACCAATTGCTGGAATTTTGTAGCCATTGCTAAGTTTAACTAGAAGAACCCGACTTGCCATGTTGTAAATTTGTAACTGTAAAGTGCAGTTGTTATCAATTAAGAATAAACAACTTTGAACAAAGTCTAAAATGCTTCACAAAAATGATAATGACTATAGGGAGTAAATTTTAATTATTCATTTTTATAAATTTCATCATATCAAAAATCATGAAATATTTAAAAATGAATTTATTTCATTATTTTATTTGCATTTTTGCGAAATTATTCAAAATAAAGACAGAAATTCGCAAAAGATAAAAAGCAAACAAATTATATGATATATTCATACTATACTGGTTGATTTGTTGAGTAATATTGGAACAAGAGTCTCATGGCCAAATTGCCCCAGATAGTGGTAAAAACTTAATAAGCATATAATTAACAAAAAATTAATGAATAAAAACAAGTAAATAACGAATAAATTATAATTTCAACGAACGGTAAAAGCAATAATGGTGTAAAATGCCAGATTTAAACTAACAGTAACAAAGTATATTTATAATTGTTACCATTGGTTGGTCAACTATTCAAAAACAAACAAGAAATATATAAAATGTAAACTGCCGTACATTAAATAAAACAACAATAAAATCGTTTTATTTAATGTTAAGTTCGATGAGGAAAGAATGAGGACGAGTGCGAAGATTATTTATATATACAGTGTATATACTGTATATGCTGCTGTTCTGTACATTGTTTTTTTTTTAAATCTGTATGTCAAGAAAATGAATGCTACTGTTATCGACTTGTTCTTTGCAGAGTATAAGTCCATATGTTTTATTGGTGAAAAGCAGAGCCGTAACTAGGGTACACAGCGCCTGTGGCAAAGGCCCTCTCGAGGGCGCCCGACTTGTCGTGGCGAGAGGGCTTACCGGCTGTCACTATGCCCATATCTGTTCAACCGGCTTGGCGAAGACGATCCCACACCTCCGACGGGCGTGTGCAGACGTTGGGTGTCCTCGGCGAGTCGAAAGGGAGTGGTTCACCCGAGTAGACAAGCCGTGGGAAGTCCTAGCCGGATAATTCGCCCTCGGATCTCGGTTGACTTTCTATAGAGAGATCCAGCAGCAATTTACTGGTCGGCCTGGGAAAGGCCCGCCCCTGGTCCCCAGTTTGCTGCCCCTAGTGAAGAAATTCCTATAGGATCGGTAGAGATGGCTGCAAGCATCCCTTGCTGATGGATGCTCAGTAGTTCGCCACTCGACTGTCCGAGTCCCTGCGGATCAGGGATTAAGAATTGGTCCGACGTATGCCCTGCGTGAGGTACGAGTCCTCTATAAGGGTCCCAATCCCAAGGCGGTTGTACCGGTCCGACGGGATGAATGGTGAAGGGATAGAAGCCGTTACGGTGCCCACTCAAGGGTTGGCCTTGCTCGGGCTGAGTGGGTTCATCCAGAGGCCGGGGAAGCTTGCTTCCTAGGGAATCAAAAAACTTCGGGGAGTTGATCCGAGCGATATTCGGCCTCGGCAAGGCGCCAGGAGCCCGGCCATTGCACGGCGTCGGTCGATATCGTCTCCATGGTGGCCCACCAGTCTGGCGCGGACAGTGGGCTACATCGGTGATCGAACCGGGGAGATTCTCGCTCCTTTTCAAGTTGGGTCGGCTGGTCGTCATACCTTCCGCCCATCCGTTGCGATTATTAGTAAGGGTTCTGCTCTTGTGGAAGGTTCGGGATTACTATCCTCTCCGTTCTTCCGGCGGGCTGTCGCAATTTTCGCGGCGGTTTTGCCCGAGCTTTAGTGTCCTAAGGATTTCCCATTTTTGGGAGAACTTGATGTGTGAAAACTGTAGAGTTTTCAATCCCTTCGGGGATTGCCCGGTCGTTCAGTAATGAGCACCAGTCTCAGTAGCAAATACACAGCCTCGTGTCTCCGCTCCCTCTGTGGACGGAGGCAATTCTCGGTCCTTTAACGGTCGCTTCGGCGACACAGCGCACGAGATACAAATGCGGCCTTCTTACCCCTAGGCCTGGAAAACCTGAGCGAGTCCGCCGTAGCACCCCTAGCTGCAGGCAATGATTAAGCCGAGATTATTTTCGCAGACGTTAAGTACCCTGTAGTACCCTAGTAAATGGAGCAGGGGAAAAAAGCTTTGGCTAAGTCTCAGAATACATGAGCCTGTGGCAAAGGTCAAACTTGCATCCCCCATTTTTTCATTTAAAGATAACAATGCTGAAGACTGAATTATCTCCATCAAAATGAGTTGATTTTGAATCTGCTGTAAGATATTTGTTTGAATAATCAAATAGATTTATACAAATCCTTTTTTATTACTTTTCTTTAGGTCTTTCCATGAATTTTCACTGAAGAGGCAGAAACCCAATGAATCATTGTAAACTTTTACTTTATCAACAAAAATAGCCCCCTTTCTTGACCTGGCCTTTGTTTAGGGTACAACTTGGTCGCTCTTACCCATGAATTAGCTCTTCTAAGAAATAAAATGAAAGAAAACAAAAATAGCCCCCTTTCTTGACCTGGCCTTTGTTTATGGTACAACTTGGTCGCTCTTACCCATGAATTAGCTCTTCTAAGAAATAAAATGAAAGAAAAACATAACGCTATGTTTGCGAACGTTTACCGAAAAAAATCATTTCCCCGCAAATAACGGAAATCAATTAAAAAATTTGCGTCCCTAAAATTAAGCTGTGCCCGTGGCGAATGCCGCTTTCGCCACGCCCTAGTTACAGGCCTGGTGAAAAGTTCACATAGAAAATTTATTTGATTATGGTCTCTATATTATTAAGACGTTGTCATCAAGATATCTTATGTAGAGCTCTAAATGCGATCATATCTCTGGCAAGATCCCCTCTTCTACAGTTCTTAACAATATTTCTG
Organism: Olivierus martensii; assembly: GCA_000484575.1. Lineage (NCBI taxonomy): Eukaryota > Metazoa > Arthropoda > Arachnida > Scorpiones > Buthidae > Olivierus > Olivierus martensii. Next base: position 60,295 of record AYEL01086456.1, read on the forward strand.
TAATGACTCCTGCAAGTTGGCTCTCTATGGAAACTACTCTGGTTTGTAAATCAAAATATTGGTGGCCGGATGGCCGAGTGGTAACGCGTTGGCGTGCTACGCAGGAGAACCTGGGTTCACGTCCCGGGTCTGGTCCCGGATTTTTTTGGTATACTGGGCCCGGCCCGGTGATCCCGGTCCTTCATACCGCCCCCCTCCACGAATGTGGGTGCAGCCGATGGTTGGAACTGGCCTCGCCCTCTAAGTAATCTCCCAGATTGGAAAGGGGGCATAATATAAGCAAAATTTAAAAAAAATCAAAATATTTATTCGATTTTCTTTGTTGTACTTGATGAAGGTGAAAGTCCAAAATGTTTTGTATTAAATTTTATTTCTATACGATGATTATAATATAGCTTCTTTCATTACGTGATATTTTGACACATTAATCAGCATCTCTTCTGGTTACACTACACTTTTCAAATGCATATAATATAATTACAATTATTATATGTAATATTTTAATAATTTATTTTATAATCTGAACTAATTTTGGCTAACATTTGGCTATAATTCTATAAAACTAACAACGAGAATTTTCTGGAACTAGTCGTTATTTTTTAAAGTAAAGTTGTTCTTTCGAATTCCGTTGTCTTCGAATTTAATTAACAGTTCCAACAACCTTAATGATAACTACTAAAAAGGAATTTAAACCCCAAGAACTCATTTAATGAAAAACATAACTGGTGAGACGAAATAAAAAATCCAGGTAAATGAGAATTTCTCTTATTAATTGGCCACAAAGAAAAATATTCAGATTTAGTCAGTGCTCTTACAACCTATTTTAAGGCAAAGACCTATGAATGCCTGCCGGATACAAATTTTTCATAATTAATGAAGTTAGAGCAAATCAGTTCTGAATGGATAGCTGACCAAAATAGTCTGGTTAGAAAAAACCAACTGATGATACAAAAATTTACAAGTCATCCAAAATGTGAAATCAATCATCATCGAAGATTTAAAAATTCAGAACATTACTATGCCAGAGATGTAATAAACTAGGTCACTTAACATTCGTGTGTTTATCAAAGATAGACAACAACAGGAATAAAGAAAATCATGCAAATTTAACTGCTCAAAGACATTACAGAAGTTCAAGCACTCAACATCGCACAGATGAAAAATTCAAAGTTGATTCAAGCATCAGTAGAATCAAAGTTCGATAATCATAGTCAAAAGGATCCAAAATATTTGTTCACCTGCAGATAAATGATCATCCCATGGAATTTAAATTGAATATCGGTGCCACATGTTAATTAATTTAACAGTTATGAAAAACTTGGATCACCATCTTGTACTCCTACCAATCAAGAATTGAAAGGTTATGGAGGTATACCAATTTCAGTAAAAAGAAAATTTTGACACAATTGTTTGTATCGGACACTAATTTCTCAAAGGGCGATAACGTTTTTTAGGCATGAACTGGTTTAATGCTTTGAATTTCTCAATCACTGACAGCATAGCTCAAGTTAATGAAAGGACATTCCTGTACCATAAGAATCAATTAAGATAATTTGTAACAAAGAATTATTCATTTCTGGTTTACGCCAATGTAATTCATTTAAAGCCAGTTTATATCTAACTTGTAAAATAGGAAGCAGTCGGCCGGATTGGCCTCGTGGAAACGCTTCGGCTTTCCACTCTCCAGGACCCGGGTTCGAGTCTCGGGTCCCACTCCTTGAAAATATTTGTCATGGGGTCTGTTTCGCCCGGCCCGTCGATCCTTGTCCTCCACAATCCGGCTGACCCCTCCCATCTGATGACAAAAAAAACAAAAATGGGTTATTTGGATAAATTTCACCTTGATGTGAAAATTTGAACAATTTTATTTTCATCGGAAATAGCAACCTGTGGCCTAATTAGCATATATTAGGTTTCAATATAACATATTAATTAGAACCCGCTCCAGAGAGATGTGATTAGGATCAATTAATTTATAACTACCCTGTACAAACGTGCATCCAAAATATTGTGATAGGGCTCAGTGTAAAAAAGTAATTGAGTGTTAGGACGTTTTTGGTAATTGTAATATTCGGTAACTTCCTTTATTAAATAGTACCATTTATACGTTCCGCGAATATTGAAAAACGATACATATATTTTAAAATATTTTTTCTTAATACATTGTTTAATTACATAATATTTGACAAACATGGGCCCCCTCAAGCGCGGGGCCCGATTGGATGCAATCGGCTTAAATCCGGCATTGCTTACTTGCAACACATATTCTATTAGTAACAGGAAAACAATCGTGAAAAGTGAAACACATTTTCAATCCGGTGTACAGTTTTAATATATTTTATACCTGTAAAACATAAATACAAAAACATGGATAACATTATATTATTTACTAGAAATGTGCTAAAGATCTATTATAAATATTTGCAATATTTTTTATTTTTTTTTGCATATTTTACGTCCCCTTTCCAATCAAGGAGATTACTAAGGGGACGGGGCCAGTTCCAACCACGGGCTGCACCCACACCCGTGGAGGGGGGCCGGATGGTGAAGGACGGGGATCACCGGGCCGGGCCCAGTACCCCGAAAAAATCCGGAACCAGACGCGAACCCGGGTCCTCCAGCGTGGTAGGCCAACGCGTTACCACTCGGCCATCCGGCCGCCTATTTGCAATATTTACAGTTAAAAGAGTACCTTAATTATGTCTTCGTGATTTGTATAGTAACGAAGACTGATTCTGTGAATCTCATCATAAAGGATTGCTGTCTAGAAAGAAAAGAATATATGCAGTCAAACCCCAATAAGACTCCCTCTGTTATGCCGCCAAGAAATTTATCAGAATGGATCTTCCCTATGTTAATGGAATAGGCAAACCATGATAACATGCCATCCGCCATCTGCCAGTAGAAACGTCTAAACAAATATTTCTTTTGGGTTTTTTTTATTTGTCATCGTTAATCCGCCAGAGGCATATAAGGTGATTTATATCCCTAAGTTCATCAATACTGCATATATAGTATTAAAAACTCTCCGGATTCATTTGTAACCAGCGAGTGGGAGAGATGGAGTTTAACGGTTAATCATGCCTTTTTAAACCTGGTTCACAGTTCGGTTGTAAAAACTTAAAATCGTAAGAACCAATTCGTTTCATCGTTTATTGCGTACCAAGCAAATAAGGATACTGTACAGTAGGCTATGAACATTTTGTTTTAAAGAGAACTTGTGAGGTCGCAGGACCCACCATATTTTTTTTTTCAACCGATGACGCCACTTTTCATTCAGGGAGAATACTAAGTGGCGGGGTGAAACAAGCCCTTCCACAGGCTACCCACCCCTGTGGAGGGGTCAGCCGGAATGTGGAGGACGGGGATCGACGGGCCGGGCCCGGACCCGGACCCCATGATAAATATTTTCAAGGGGTGGGACCC
>AYEL01086460.1:0-23689 GCA_000484575.1 Olivierus martensii
TTTTTTTTTATTGTATATAATATTTAAAGTAAGAGTTTGAGGTAAACATGGGTATATAAGTAAGAAGTAATATATACTTTACTTTTAATAATTATCGTTTATTTATATTTTATATTAATTTGTTGATAATTTGTTATTTTTTTGTGCAATAAAATTACATTCCTAAAACTGTTGTATAATAAAATCATATTTGTAAAATTATTAGGTGACAGGGCCCCGAGATTTCGACTGCCTAAGGGCCTCCATCTTGTTTAATCCGGCACTGCCTATGAATTGACAGTTGTGAGAATTGAAGTGAAGCATTGTGTTTCAGATTTATGAGTAAAATAAAAGGAAAAAATCGTCGCCGCTGCCGGATATCTCGTTTTGGGCTAATGTCGTTTTGGGATATGTGGTTTTGGCCAGGGAAGATATAATATCTTCCCTGGTTTTGGCTCCTATCTCTATTCTCACCATCAAACGAAGAATTTCGAAGGTAGATCGCGAACTCATTGTTAACATATAAAGTCGATCTTAATGACAAACAAGTTGGCCACCCCTGATATACTGTATATCAGAAATTTCATTAACAGACATTCTAGAGAAATATTTATTCTAGTAACTCAATTATACCTGCAGAGAAAATAAATTTTAAAAAGTTTTCAACAATTCCACACAAGTTCAGATAAAAAATAGCAAATGGATTGCTAGTCAAAATTTTCGACTGAAGTCATACTGCTATCGATGCATACTGCAAATTCGTTGTATTTCAGATAAATTAGATTGAAAAGAATTCATTATATCAAGTAAATTATACTGACTTTTAATAATAACTAAAATTATGAATTTGTTTTGTAAATAAGTTAAACGAAAAATTTTTTCCGAAATTAGTACATTTTAATAAATCCTTACAACAAGATTGCAAATTTAATATTACAATTTATGAAAATTAATTATTCTATATTTTTATGCATTTGAATTTGATATTTCAAAAAGACAATAAATTTAAATGAAAAATAACATTTTCATTACATAAATTTAATATATCTTGTCAATATAACATATTACGATTTTATAATAAGAATAAAATTAGTATTGTACAGTATATTTTACTTGACTCATTAATCTATCTATAATCGTATTAATATTCAATAATTCAATCCTCAGAATTGAAAATATATATGTTACTGTAAAAGCCCGAAAATTGGTAAATCCTAGTATTTGTCATAGTGAGGTGATAAATGCTCGAAAAATACTTGTTTAGTTTCCCATTTCGAGTTTTTACCAAACTATTTCGGTAAATGTCAGTATTTATCAACACCAATTAGTAAAAGCCCGAAATAAGCGATGAGTCTGAACCTGTAATCTGCAGGTTACAATAATAGCCGTTATCACAGATATTAAAGATAAAAAAGTACCAAGTTGGATAAACTAAAAGCGTTGTAAGAAACCAATTTACTTTGTGCAAAGAAAATGTTTTAAGCATCGAAGAAGTCGGAAAGGAAGAAATGTGTGCGCGTGAAGTGGTAAAAAAGTTTCTTTAGTTGGTGGACAAGGAATAAAAAATGCAATTGCTCAAAGATGTGTTTGTGAAAATCAGCCAATTTATTTTGTAACTTCAAATGCCACAACAGTCAGCCTTGCTGTAAGAATAAGTGTAATTATGATTTGATAATGTTGAAGGAATTGTGATCAATAAGTTATTTTATTTCTTATAATACATTAATGTAGTAAATAATACTTATAATACTCAATGTAGTAAAATAATAAAGCAGTTATGTTTAATGTTATTCTAGACATTATGTTTCAAATTTAAATTGACAAAGGCAAATTATTATATTGTATTAGTTTAATAGTGAAAAATATAGAATTTTATATCATAATAGAATCGTTTTAATTTTCTATTTCACTTAGTTTTTAAACAAACAATGATGATTAAAAATATGGACCCAGTACAATAGATATTATATATAAATTGAGTTTTATAAAATTATCCAAGATAAATGACTGTTAGAATATTTTAAAACTTACATGTTCAAAGAAAAATTAAAAATAAAAAATACATACGCTCACTTAAAAGCACAATCGCAATAAAAAAAAAAAATGGTATTTTACCAATTTATGTTGGCAAATGCTAGAATGGTTTGGTAAAAAGCGCGAAATGGAAGAGTTTACAAGTATTTTTCGGACTTTTACTACTTCACTATGGCAAATGCTAAGATTTACCGGTAAAACCTAGGATTTGCCAATTTTCGGACTTACAGTAACATAAATCAGGGCCACAGATTACTAATAGATTAATTATATTAGTAATCTGTGATCAGGGCCGGCCCTAGGCGATAGGCGATTGTCTATGGCGGAAAAATCGCCTGAACTAGAGCGGAAAAAATAAACACAACCCATAGGGGTGGATTTTTTTGGGTTTGCCTACGGCGGCAAAAACGCTAGGGCCAGTCCTGCATATATACAGTAGAGTATATAAAAATGATTACCTTTCGGAATCAGACAGCTGTTTTGGCCAAAAAATGTTTCTAATATTAAAATGGATTATATTATAGGATGCCGAATTCGAAATTGATCCCGTAATTCTTGGTGTATTGTGGATAGTTACTTATGTTTTCAAAATGTTTTTTTCGAGTGTCAAGTTACTTATGTCAATTAATCGCATTCATATAAAATATAGATATACGAGAGATTTATTTTTATTTATTTTTTGCATATTTTACGCCCCGTTTCCAATCAGGGAGATTAATAAGGGGGCGGGACCAATTCCAACTACGGGCTGCAACTACACCCATGGAGGGAGGCCGGATGGTGAAGGACGGGGATCACCGGGCCAGACTCAGCACCCCGAAAAAATCCGGTACCAGACCCAGGTCCTTCTGCGTGACACGTCAACGCGTTACCACTCGGTCATCCGGCCGAGAGATTTATTCAACATAATTGTTGTATTTCATGGACACAAATAACAAATCAAGTTTGATTTGGATTTTGAATGCCCGCGGTGGAAGCCTGTTATGCTTCCATCGTGAAAGATCCGGGTTCAAGTCTCAAACCGTTCCGGAACAAACCCGTTGAACTCCATCGCCCATTTGATCACTAATCCCACAATGGTTGTTGTCAGCCTATAGTAGGCTTGTAATTCCTCGCCACATAGTAGCCCCTTTGGTTGCGACTTTAAACCACTTAGTAAAAAAAAGAATGCATTCTGGAAGCAGAAACCCAAGGTTATCAGTATAATTGATTATAGAATATATGATATTGAGTTGTTTGTATACGAATTGTATTTATACATATTCAGATTGTATACAATTTAAGCATTAGCTATAAGAAATTGAAAATAATAATGAAAAAAATGCTTGTTTTCTATTTCAAGATTTATACATATTTAGTTTTATAAATGACAGTTATTTTTAGTGGATGACGTTTAAACTGTATTAAATTTCAGATATATCATCATCAAACAATACATTATTATTTATCTCAAAGATGTTGATATAATTTTATTCAAATAAATATTTTATATTAAATATTTATACAGCGAAAATTACAGCTTTACATCATTAAATACAGCGAAGTAACTTAAATAATTTAACACCTACCAATTTAATGTATTACTTATCATCATATTTTAATGATATAAATTTGTTTTCTGATGTTTTTTAAATAAATTTTTAATAGCTTGAAAAATGAGCTTCTAATAGATGGAATAAAATATTTTTCTTGATAGCTAAGAAATTTTTATTTCTTTACTTGTTATCTTTTTTCATAGATATTTCTTCTGAATTTCCTATGGGAAATGTGATACTTAATATGTTCAAGGCGTATTTTTATTTGAATAAAGAAACCAAACAAATACTTCTAATAGGAAAAAAAAACAAATATTTCTGAAATGTCAAGGAAAATCTTGTCAATATATTTCGGAGACTTGTTACTTATTCCTGTAGATAAATCTTTAATTTAAAACATTAGAATTATCTACTTGTAATAAATCAATAAATTTTTTGTAATTGTTTTTAATTAAAAATTATTCTTAAAAATTGCTGATAATATACTATTGAAATTTACGTATTAAAATAATTTTAATTTTCAAATAAATATTTTATATTAAATATTTATACAGCGAAAATTACAGCGTTACATCATTAAATACAGCGAAGTAACTTAAATAATTTAACACCTACGAATTTAATGTATTACTTATCATCATATTTTAATGATATAAATTTGTTTTCTGATGTTTTGATTATCAAAATAATTTTTGTTGAATTCGGATAGAATTAGAACTTCTAAAATTATTCATTACAAATCTTCCCACATACCTGGAAAGCATGTAAGGAAACTTATAATAAATAATTTTAAATCTATAATTTGAATAAGTGAAAAATTGTCAATAATTCTAAATATACAAGAAAAAAATGATAGTTTACATATTTTAACATTGTTTATTTATAAATATATACTCTCATGTGCATATTTTGGTTTTACATTTTCTTATCAAAAGAGTTCCTGAGTGTTAAGGAGAGAAAAAATTTATTTTTTCCAAACAATTTTATAATGGAATATTTTTTAAATAAATAAATAAATAGTATATAGTTTTAAATTTATGATGCAATATCTTAAAAAAAACCGAAGATATTCCTATCGTAAATACTTTAAGTTAAAGAAGTTGGATAATGGACTTCTACGTTTTACTATCATAAAATATTTCAGTTAGTTGAAGATACTAAGTTTCTCTGCTATCCAAGTTGGATGTTGACTAAAATAGGTTTTAATTCCACTAATTTCTTGCAAAATTGGACTATCAAATATAGTCACTGGTTATAATATTGATAGCAAAATAATAGGTTATATATAATATGAATTATGCAAAAATATTCATAATTTAAATATAACAAAATAATTAAATTATTTATCTACTTTTCTCACTAATATCTTATTTTTATTTTTGAAAGTATAAATAGCATTTTCTGCAATAATCAATATCATTAAATACATTGCTAGCTAATAAAAATAATAATTTAATGTCCCATACAAAATGTTAATATGGTTGAAAGATAGAAGTCTTTCTGATAAAGCAAGAAAAGTTTTTTCTCTGCAAATTAAAAATTAAAAAAAAAATTCCATCTACTTTTAATGCTGTTTTCGAATAAAAATACACTTTCGAATACATTAATTATTCGTTAATCATAAAGTTTTTCTTTATTAAATCTTTAATGAAAAGATTACATATGTTTTCAAAAGATTCTTCTTCGAAATGATGAAAATAAATTCTTAATTAACAAATTTTATCCGTCTCAAATTAAAGTTCTTTACATTTACCAACATTCTAAATTTTTATTATTCATAAGAATAATTTTTTTATTCGTAATTATTACAAAAACAGTTTTTTTATTAAAGATTTTCTTTGATAATTGCCCCTTCATTGTTAATGAAGAAGCAGTTATTGGTGATAATGGTGTTTATTTGATGAATACATACAATATTTTATTACCATTTTTATTATAATAAAATCATTATTTTTTCAGTTTATGAAATACATTACATAAAATATTCTCCTTGAATTAATTTATTAATAATTAATATCTGTCAATATATGAAAATAAAAAAACAAAAAATTTTAACAACTCTAATACAAAATGTAGTACTCGTAAAGTATCATCAAAATCGTGCAGATTATGGAAAAAAAAATATTGTAACTAATATGTATTTATATTTTCTATAGGAAATTTAATAAAATCCTATCGTGATTTATAAAAAATATGTAAGATTATAAAATATTTTAAAATACAGTATCTAAAAACTTTGATTATCATTATTTGTATAAATTCAGTATAATTTAGAAATTCATGAAGCTTTTTAAAACTCTAAAGAAATTTATATTTTTTAATAGAGTACAATACTGAATTAAAATGTTCGATTTTTAAAAATAAATTTCGAACTGTACAGTTTTTAACATAAAAAACAGACTTTTAGATTTTATTATTTCTCTGTCTAAAATATAAGAAACAAACCTAGAATTAAAAATAAACGATATCTTAGAATAAAAATTTATAAAACTCTATAACAATTTACCATTTTTGCAATGGACTAGGAATATATTTATACTCCACTATAATTTATTTTTAAGAATATGAATATATTTAACCTGTTTAAACTAATTTTCGATAAAATTATGGTAATTTAAAAATTTTTAATTTTTCTTAATTTATAAAAATTATAGACAATTTATTATTTTCAAATATTTTAAATAAAATGCTTATGCATTTTTTTCTATAAATGATAAAGAGATAATAGCGTATCGGATTTCTAAAATTTATATCTAATATATATATATATTTTTTTGTTACAGTTGTCAAATCTATTTCTACTTTTGTATTAATAAAGGAAACATTTTATATATACAGCACTTTAAATCAATAAATAATAAACGGCTAGCTATAATTCTTAAGCATAAAAATAATTTTTTTAAAAATATTTTCTCTTTAATAGTTAGACAAAAAATTTATTTTGAAATTTAAGCAAAATTATAATAAAAGCTTTTTGCAAATCCTTGATAATTTAAATCGAACAATATCAGGATAAAAATAATAAATTTGTTTCGGATTAGGAGATTGTCATTTTACGAAATACACCATGAAAATTTTATCAATTATTGATCCGGATTTCGGACTGATTCTAATATCGCACGATGTTAGTATTTGTGCAATTGCGTGCAAATATATTTGCAAATTTTCACGCTATAGTCGTATTAAATCGTGAATTTAGTTTAATTAATAAGCTTTAAAAACGGTTGAATTAATTGAAAAAAATGTTAAAGAATGAATATAAAAATAAAATACGATTGAAATTTACTTTTGTCAGTGGGACTAGTAATATATTTAGTTTACAGATTAATTGGTATTGATTAAAAACTTGGAAAACTTGGAAAAAGATTCTTTTCATTAAAACCGTTGTTGGAAAATTAAGAGGATTAGAAAATAATATCACTATTGTTCAGAGGAGGAAAAAAACTGGTTTTTTCTTTGACCTTTCAAATCGTATTCTTTTAACAACTTACATGCCATACACGATAGAAATTCAATCAGAATCCATTGCTTTTTTTATTTGTTTAAATGAATGATTTAGGTTTTTTTTTAATAAGTAATTCATTTAAACAAATTGTAAGCATTTATTTTGCTGTTATTGATTAAATATTTTAATTAATTGTTTTTCTTTAAAATAAAAAATTTGCGTAAGTTCACTGGAAGCACCAATATTTAAATAATATATTAATTTATTCAAAGAGAACAAATTGTATGAAAGTTCAACATTATGTCACTTTGTCCATCTTTTCAACATCACGGCAAAGTCTGGATGAAAAATATTCAATTTTATAAATTAAATAATAATAATATACAATTAGAAAGCTCAACGATGAAATTTTCTATTATATTTTTAAAAAACTGATTTTTTTTCTCTCTCTCATAATAAAACTAAATAAAGTGAAAAAGTTATAGTTTGCCCCATAATTTTTCTATAATTATTTTATTATTACTATTTTTTTAACTTCATTTAATATAATTTTCATTAAATCACTGCTATTCATAATCAAAAAGTATTTTAATATATATACTACATGTTGATTCTTAATAGCATTCTCTAAAGCCGTTTTAGCATTAATAAGCCGTTAATAATAAGCATTAATAAGCCGTTTAACCTGAAAGATTAATTTATTGCCAATCTGAATATGTTTTCTTCAATAAATTTCTGTTTTTCTTAATTTTTTACACTTATGCTATCAACATCTCAAATAAAATAACATGTAGTAAAAGTAATTTAGGGAAAAATATGAAATAAATTTCGTTTATTTCTATAGACAAACTCATCCAATATTTTTATTCGAAGTTACCACTTATATTTGATTTATATTCACATAGTAATTAAGAAAAATAATTAGAATTTTATTTCTAATTATTTATTGAAATATAAAAGCTGATGATTTCTTAATTTATTGATTAATAAATTATATAATCAAATTTAACATTGCACTATGGTTAACTAGATAAATATGAAATACTTATTTACATAGGTCTTTTTTTTAACTAATATGCGTTTTCTATCTTTATCAGTTACTAAGCAATAGGGTTATTCAAATCTCACAATGAGTCACTTACTCCTTTTATTTATTTATTTATTTATCATGCACAAACTATTAATGAACATAAAAAGGCAACACTTAGTATCCCCAATCTAATATAATTACAAACATTATTCAAATCTCACAATGAGTCACTTACACCTTTTATTTATTTATTTATCATGCACACACTATTAATGAACATAAAAAGGCAACACTTAGTATCCCCAATCTAATATAATTACAAACAAGAAAATTAGAAAATATAAAAAACATTAATAGACAAACAATGTTCACTAATTGTGTTTAATGTTGTGTTGTTATAGTATAATTTATAGATCTCGTATAAAAAATGAATTCTAAAATTTATTAGTTTAGAATCTAGGAATATGTATAAATTCATAATATCTTATTCGTCTTATAGAAAAGTTATATAATAAATTATAGGATGTTAAATGTCTGTATATTTAATACAGTGAGTGATTGGTTAACGAACAAATCGGATAATGAACACTTTTTCGAAAGATTTTTATGTTCGTTTAATAAACACATGTTCAGATAACGAACACTTCACAGAACAAACTGTGGGACCCTTGGACTGACCGAATGACAGATCAGCCGGATGGCTGCGTAGTGTAGCTGTCTGACGAAATGACAGGTCAGCCCGATGGCAGCGTGGTAAAGCTGTGGCTTACCATCCTGGAGGATCCGGGTTCCATTCCTCCAATTTTTCAGGAGATCCGGGCCCTGTCCGTTGAACCTCATCCTTCAGCCATCCGGTTGACCCCATCATGTTGTTGGCCAGCCTGTGATGAACTCTATAAGTGGCTGCCACCAGATAAAAATATCTCATGAGAATAAGACGGCTTAACTAACCTAACGGAATGACAGGCTTAGGCCTTGCCCGTTCGTGGATTTATGAGTAAGGAAGGGGGACAATAGTTTGCCTAATTAAAATAAACTCGGAGATATCTTAAAACAAATCAAAGATTTATTAAAGAAGGTAAGAGAGGGATTTTACAATATTTTGGTGACAGTAACATAAATCAGGGCCACAGATTACTAATAGATTAATTATATTAGTAATCTGTGATCAGGGCCGGCCCTGATCACAGATCAATAACAAATCAAGTTCATAACATCATCATAACAATAACAAATCAAGTTTGATTTGGATTTTGAATGCCCGCGGTGGAAGCCTGTTATGCTTCCATCGTGAAAGATCCGGGTTCAAGTCTCAAACCGTTCCGGAACAAACCCGTTGAACTCCATCGCCCATTTGATCACTAATCCCACAATGGTTGTTGTCAGCCTATAGTAGGCTTGTAATTCCTCGCCACATAGTAGTCCTTTGGTTGCGACTTTAAACCACTTAGTAAAAAAAAGAATGCATTCTGGAAGCAGAAACCCAAGGTTATCAGTATAATTGATTATAGAATATATGATATTGAGTTGTTTGTATACGAATTGTATTTATACATATTCAGATTGTATACAATTTAAGCATTAGCTATAAGAAATTGAAAATAATAATGAAAAAAATGCTTGTTTTCTATTTGAAGATTTATACATATTTAGTTTTATAAATGAAAGTTATTTTTAGTGGATGACGTTTAAACTATTAAATTTCAGATATATCATCATCAAACAATACATTATTATTTATCTCAAAGATGTTGATTATTTGTGATTTCCTCGAGTACATAACAGTGTGCAAATTAATTTATAATAGGCAATTGAATCCAGTCCATCGTCTTCAATGCAATCTGGCTGACTTCTCTACATCTGTGAGGAGGTTAGCTAGACTGAAATATCTTGAAAACTTTATCATTTTAGTTTACCAAAATTTGTAAAATAAAACGATTTTTTAAGAATATATCTATCGATTAGTCAAGCAATTTTTTTTATTTGATATATAAATCAAATCCAGTGAAATTCACCATTCAAGTTGACAAGAAGTTAAGATAAATGGCAAACTGTAAAGAGATGATTTACTCAGTTGTTTAATCTTTTGAAGAATAATATAGAATATAAGAAAGCATGAAAAAATTAGAGAGGATCATCCAAAAAGAAAAATGATAGGTCATTAATGGATAAGATATTCTTTGTTTCTTATAATGCAAGATAGTGAGTGATTTCTGCCCTTCATCCACAAGAAAAACTGTTTAATCTGCTTGTGTATATATAATAATGTTATTTATCTTGTGGATTATAATATTGTAGAATTATTCACTATCTGTCATAAGAAGCAAATAAAGGTTACTTTTCTTCTTCTAGTGTCTTATTACTTTTTATTTTAGAATAAATTCTCAATTTTTTCTCTTGCTATCCTGTGTTCTTATCACTTCTTCCATCATTTATCAAGTGACAAAACCTTTGAATACAGTGCACACTCTTTCATTTATAAGTTGTGTCCTAAGGCTAAGCATATTATATAACTTCTTTAGTTTGCCAAATATCTAATCATGCAATCAAGGATTTTGTTATACTAGCTCATTACAAATGTGGGTGACTGGTTAACAAACACTTTTTCAAAAGATTTTTATGTTCGGTTAAGGAACACCTCACAGAACAAACTGTGGGACCTGCAGACTGAGGGAATGACAAGTCAGCCCAACGGCTGCATAATAAAGCTGTGGCTTAATATTCTGGAAGATCTGGACCCAGCCCTTTGAAACGCATCTTTCAATCTTCCAGTTGACCCCATCATGGATGTTGGTCAGCCTGCAATGATAGCGGGGGTCCCACTCCTCCAATTTTTCAGGAGAGATCTGGACCCAGCCCTTTGAAACCCATCTTTCAATCTTCCAGTTGACCCCATCATGGATGTTGGTCAGCCTGCAATGATAGCGGCTGCCGCCAGATAAAAATATTCCATGAGGATATTTCGGCTAACCTAACAGAATGACAGACTTTGGACTTGCGCGCTGTTCGTGGACTTATGGGTAAGGATGGAAGAACAATAGTTTTTCCTGATTAAAATGAAAGAAAGGTAAGAGAGAAATGTTACAATTTTTTGGTCTTAGAATGGCACCCATACCAGATTGAGGTCAATAGGCTTGTGGATCTCTACCACAACAATGTTATTAATCACTTCCGAAAAATCCTGAAGGAGAGAGAAAAGCGCGATGCTATTAATCACTTCCGAAAAATCCTGAAGGAGAGAGAAAAGCACATGACAATGCTATTAATCCACTTCCAAAAAATCCTGAAGGAGAGAGAAAAGCAATAATATTGGACAGATTCTTTATCAGAAAATAAACATAATAGATTAAAATGCAAGATATATTATTGTTATTACATATAAATAAATGTAGTAAGAAATTATAGATTTTTTATTTATGTTTTTTTGGGTCTCCAGAATGAATTAATCAAATTCCATAAAAACCTAAAAATTGATGATTGGTTAATGAACAATTCAGATAACGAACATTATCTTAGAATGTGATGATCGGTTAATGAACAATTTGGATAATGCACATTATCTTGGAATGGATTATGTTCGTTAGAACAATTTGGATAACGAACATTTTCTTGGAACGAATTATGTTCATTAACCGATCACCCTCTGTATATATATATATATCCATTATCTTGGAACGGATTATGTTCATTAACTGATCACCTAATGTATTATTGTCCTGGAACGGATTATGTTCATTAACCAATCACCCACTGTAAAATGAGTATTCTTATTTGCTATCATGATACCATACATTTTGTTCCATAACTGTATTTTTTGCTTCAGTTACCATGTTCCTTCAAACTTTTATATAATGGATTCACTTTAAATGCAATTAGTAAACTATTAAATGCTGTTGCAACTGATAAAACTTTTCAGTTGACCAAAATTGATAATGTATACATAATTTAACAACTTTAGAATTATTACAATTTAAAATATTTATATGATGTTTTTGTAAATAAAAATAAATAATAAGTGTATTCAGTAAGATTGTATTGTTTATTCAAAAATATTTTTGGCTACCTATGTAGCTGCTTCAGGTAAAGACTAATATAGATTGTAGTGAACATCTGGAAACTAATTTTGATCTGTATTTTTAACTGAATCAGCTACATGGATAATCAAAAACATTTTTGAACAAACAATATAATCTTATGTAGTGTGCTTACTGTTTATTTTTATTTAGATTTTACAATAAGGAGACTTGCATAAAACATTATAAGATTTAATTGACTATATAATTAAATTAGTTATTTTTTGAATAATTAGTTTAATTATTTATATTATATTACTTTTATTGATTCTTATTTACTTCCATGCAATGAAATAATGGAAATAATAAGATTTTTTTTTTTTTTACCATGCAGATGTAAAAATGGAGAAGGTAGCATAGTTTATAAATATTGGTGTCTGTAACAAATTGTCTTAGATCTGATGATGGATCCAAAGGAGGATTGAAAAACATTAGTGAAATAGTATTTTAATTTCTGCAATCTTCAGTTATTTTTAAAATAACTAGTTTAATTGTGCAAAAGCAGAAGGATACTAAGAAAAATAATTGATTTAAATTTTATATTAAATTTATTTTTAATAAAAATTATAATTATTTGTTAAAAGATGTGACCCATTTAAAATAATTACAACGTGCTTCAGGATTTGTTGAATGGCCAATAGGTCTTGCACAAGTAAAAAATTGTCTTCTATAATTTGGTCCTTCTTTTTTAACTGTTCTTAAAACACATGGTTCTCTATGCCCTGTACATAATGGTAATTCTGGGGGGCCACGCAATATATTTTTCCAGATTTCTTTTTGTTTATTATTTAATCCTTCATTTTTAAAATCTGATTGAATAGTTTTAGTTCTTTTTATATTAATAAAATTTTCTGTATTACAATTAATTTGACTATTCAATTCTTGTTTTAAAGTTTTGAATTTACATGTTTCAAGATCCTCATTAAGAGTCTGATTGCTAGAAGATAATTTATCATCAATATATCCAGCTGTTTCTTTTTTAGAAGTTTTTAAAAGAAATTGAGTAATAGATTTTTGTTTATCAATTTTTTGTTTCTTATTATTCTGAAGTGATTCTTCTTTCAGTTGATTCTTATAGGTATTTTGTAAAAAACCCAAAAGTTTTTGCTGTTTACCAGCAAATTCAGGCCAGTATTGTGTACATAGTGGAGGGCATTGTTTATTACTTAATATTGAAAAGTCAAATTTGGCTAATACTGGACAGTGATCTGATCCTTTAATATCAGAGAGAAGTACACTCTCTTTCAGATGTGGTAATAATTTTTTATTCACTAAAATATAATCAATACGTGTTCCATAATTTGTTATTCTTGCATTAGTCTTTGAATTCCAGCAAGTATAAGATTCCTTTTTTGTTGGATGAAGAAAACGAAAAGTATCAATCAGAACATCATTTTTGGATTTCATTTCAGTATCTGTAGAAACTATAAATGAATTTAACCATTGGCGAGATGACTCCTTAAGAAAATCATCTTCATTTCCTGGATCACAATGATCAATAGTTTTATGTGCTATATTAATATCGCCAACAATTAATATTTGATAATAATCTTGAATAAGAGTTTTTGTCTTGTGTTGTAATAATTGGTTAAACTTAAGTTTAAACTCCTTACGATCTTCTTTATTTGGATCAGCTCGAGGACAATATACATTTATCACCATTAATTTTTCTTCTTTGTTACCAATTTTTATTAAATGTTCAGTCATCAAAACACGGCCCTCTCTATCCAGATATGCTAGTTCAGAAGATGGAAATAAGTCAGTTTGTAGACAGGATTTAAAGTTTGGATCGAACACATTTGAAAGCCCTTCTTTGACCCTGATTGGCTTACAAGAATCCTTACAATAAGTAGCTACACCAGAATATCCAGTAAGATGACGAGGAAACGCAAAATAAGAATTATATCCATCAATAAATGCCAACGATTCTTCCAATAGACTTCGGGATAATTTTGTTTCTTGTAAACACAAAATATCTGCATCCAAATCATTTATGATAACATTTATGCGAGATTTTACAGATCTCAAACCATTTATATTCCAACTCACTATTTTCATTCTCTTTCTTTCTTAAATTTAAAATTCACAGAAATATTGATAATTTTCCCAAACTCAATCCCCATAAATTTCAAACTTTGCTTATCGCCCTCTATCGGTTATATTTAAATATCCTTTAAGATTTAAATTTAGTGATGAAGTACAATATTTCACTTACCTGATAATTTGAAAACTGATCAATATCTACATTTAGAACAGAGATTGGAACATTTTCCAAACCCTTAGATAAATCACCCATCTTAGATATTACTTTCTTGATTACATCATTGTATAAAAATACGAAATAAAAAAATGTTTAAAAAAAGTCTCTGAGATTAATTAGTTTATATAATATTATTTATTTATTTTAATTATCATAATTAAGATTAATCATATAGCAAATTTTATTATTTTTTTAATGTAAATGATTGTGAGAATTATAAAATTGAGAAAACGATTGCGGTTAGTGAATATTAGGAGTAAAGTGAATGGTTAAATTTATATCATGTGACACATATTGACCAATAGAACTTTATTTATCTTTCTTCGATCATTATAAGGAAAATGAGATGCTTGATATCCAATTGAATTATTTTTAAAGGAAAATATTTTATTTTTATTTTTATTTATTGTTCCTTTCCGGTATAAATTTTTAATGGAAAGTACCAGCTGTTAATTATCAAAGTGAGTACATTAAACAGTATTTTTTTGTTATTTTTAATGATAAAGTTATATCATCTGTTTGAGATTTAAAATCAAATTGATTTTCTTGTATAAATTTAACCTAAATTTATACAAGTACAGTAACTTCTGAAAGTAGGTTACCTGTAGAGTCTAAATAAATTTTAAAAACTTCCTTGAATATGATCAAATTTTAAAGAAAATATACATATATTTTTGGAAAAAATATGAAATTAATTATAAATCCTACATGATTCACTACTTTTTGTTAATTTTTGTTTTGTAATTTATAGAATGTAAATTAACTGGGATTGTTGTAGATTAGACATATTAAAAAAGAAAGACAAAAGACTTCCAAAGACTTTTTCTTAACCTGAGCAGAATATAACACAATCTTAACACCAGATTAATATACAAGAATCGAAATTTTTCTTCTTCAATTATAATACTCTATAAACATTAAAGAATTAACAACTTCTTCCACTTCTTTATATCCATAAACATTAATGCCATACGTGCAACTTTCCTTTTAACACCTAAAGAAAAAAATTTAACACAAACAAAAAGTTTTAATTGAATAACAAATATTTTACATTATTAAATTAAGCCAATTTCTTTTGAAAGTTTATTCAATTATACTTTATCCAACACTTTTGTAAATAAATCTGTTAGGTTTTCAAACCCTTTTGAATTTGTTCAGTATATTTCACAGCCATTGTTTTTTTCATTTATAAGATATTTAATAAAGTGAAATTTGATATCAAGTTTTTGTTTGCCATAGGTTCTTGTTTCCATTTGCAGCTGCAATAGCACAACTGTTGTCTTTATAAATTGTGATAATATCCAAATTGTAAGTTCCAATTTCAATGACTAGTGTTTGTAACCATTTACATTGGTGTGCTGCAATATATATACTGTATACAGGTAGGCCTCAATTAGTGTGAATAATTGGTTCGGTAAATTATTGCTTTTTATACGTTTTTTACTCAAATTTATTTCAGTGCCTTTTAAAAATGGCGGATGGTGAATTATTTCTCTGTATTTAGATATTATAAGTCATTAATTCTTACTGTGCACCATTTGTGTTACATTAATAACAAAATAGATTAGTTTATTAGCATTTTCAAACAAAGGGGATAGGTTTTCATGGCCTCTCCCCTACAGAAGCAGAATGTATCTAGCCCATTATGTAGTTGACCTTGGATGGACTCTATTGAGAGTAATTATACACCCCTGGTCAACTTATTACTTGTTTCGACTAGGGATAACACAAAAATTACTTTATTGTTTAAATTTTTGTGTTAATTCAATAGAACATTCGTTTCGTGATTGACGATAAAAATATTAAAATGCTTCTTCCTGATTGGTGGAAGTGTGGAGCCTTATGAATACCCCAATATCATAGGCAGCAGTGTAGTAACTTATCCCTTGATTACGCATATAATTATATCGAAAAACTGTGCACCATTTGTGTTACATTAATAACTAAATAGATTAGTTTATTATTAATAACACAAAATTTCTCTACAGAACAAAGCAAAATTATATTTTACTGTTAACATATTTGAGCACGTGACGTAAATCTTATCTACCTCCAACGATAAGGTAAAACCTTAATGGAATCGTCCCACACTAAGCGTGTTTGAACAGACGCTTGGAAAAAGTAATCGCATTGGATTGAAGTAGTGTAAAGAAGTCGAACAACTTTGACCTGCAGGCAAAACTTTATGAACCAGACTGTACCTACCATAAGTTTGTATTAAGTGTCCCGTGACACTTTGTAATTTTAAGTTCGAGTCTGGGCGTGGTATCGGCCATTTCCCTAGAGAATCGACAAAAGACTTTGCCAGTAACGTAACCTTAGCACCAGTATCTATTGTTAGATAACTCGTTCGTCCGTTTACCCAACACTTTAGGCACGGATCCGAATCCCTAGCCAATTTTGTCTCGTACATTTCCTTAAATTGAATAACTTTACTTCTGTTTTTATCGTTATTTTGTTTCCATTCCCCTATGGAAACATTAGCGCGTGATTGGCAATTATCCATTTTTGTGACAGATTTTCCCCGCACTAGTCAGGATTGTGGACTCTAACAATTTTGCCCGTGTGTTCTTACTTGAACGTTTCGCTGTGGAACAAACCATGGTCTCCCTGACGTGCGTGGAGTCCGAGATAAATTCTAAGACCGTGGACCCCCTCGTTGTTTATTAAAAACCCGATTTTGCCCATGTGTTCTTACTTGAACGTTTCGCTGTGGAACAAACCATGGTCGCCCTGATGTGCGTGGAGTCCGAGATAAATTCTAAGACCGTGGACCCCCTCGTTGTTTATTAAAAATCTGTGGCGATGCGAATCTTGATGTCGGCCTGACACTATAATCCGAATATTCAGTTAAGCAAGGTTGTGGGTACCAATTACAAGGCGGCGGCCTGTAACATGGTGAATTCCAACCCTGTTCATAATGTGGAGGTGGTCTATATAGTCTATAACGCGACGATTCTCGAGTTTCGGTCGGCTGTATGAGTTGTGTCGTCGTCGGCGGCTGCAGATCAGTCCCTTCTGCTTGAGGTTCTAACTTCTCAAGCCTGTCATTGATTTATTTAATCGCTGTTTCTATTTCTATCGCTCTGTTCGCATTTTGCTCGGTGGTGTTAGACTTAACACCAGCGGTATCCGCTTCGCACAATTCCCCAATTTTTCCCACATAGGGACGGGGTTTCGCCAGTACTTGCTCAATGAATTCTTCGCGTGAGGCGATCAACAAAGCCTCTTCGAAGGTTTTTCGATCCTGGGTCATAACAGATCTCTTGATCCTATCATTAATCCCATAGATAAATTGAGTTTTAAATTTCTCGTCTAATTGTCTTCTCTGACATTCGTCTACTATTGCTTTCTCTTGTTCATTCGCACTTAATACTTCTATAACGATCTCCACCACGAGAGACTGCAATCTAACGGCATATGTTTGAACATCTTCACCTCTCTGCTGTACGCATGTATGAAATCGTTGTAATCTAATTGTATAAGGTACCTTGGCGAACCTCTTTATCATCTGTGCCTTAAAATACTTATAATTCGTTAAATCCTTCATTTTAAAATCTCGCAATGCATATTCCCTGGCGATACCTGTCAGTTTACACTTCGCGACCCCCAACTTTTGTCGATCGGTCCACGATGCTAAGGTGGCTATTTCCTTGATCGTCTTAAAAAAAATTGGTAACGCGCTGTGTCGATTCACCCGTGTAATTGGAGACCATACCCGCAAAAGCAGTCACAGGCCCACCAATAGAAGTTGTCTCTGTCCGAGTCACCGAATCTGCCTCATTAACCATCTCGAAGAGTGGAAAATTTTCTGCTCACAGATTCGTCCTCGTCGGGTCCTCTTCAGGCCCGATTTAAATCTCTTCTACCCCACTCCTGACACCAATTGTGAGGCCCTCAGGAGGCCCGCATGACCCGCAGGCCCGAGGACGATGTTGACAGGCGTTGGCCTAAAGAGCGGTCTATATAATAATAGCATAACTATTTTAGTCATTTATATCCATCTTACAAACAATGTTTCAGCTTTTACTTACAGATCATTATTGACATATTATGTCAGCATCTTTACAATAGTTCAATACTTAATTTATTCCATTTATAATGGCTTCAGAAAGAGATTAATCTTTAAGTCAGTCATAAATGAGATCCCAAGTTGGCAGTGATGATTATGTAGATTAAATGAGATCACTAACACATTCTCAAAGAGAAGAACCATTTTGAAAAGTTTGGATTAGGAATGTAAGTCTTTTTATCCTTAATAAATAAAATAACCCATAACTAAATATAACTGAAATAATAGAATATAAAGAACAGATGTGGGTTTTCTGATTCCTTACAATATAATTATTTCCAAGTTCATATGTTTTCTTCCAATTTCAACTTTATGGTCCATTGCAAGCTTTCTTTCCCTCCAATTTTCTTATCCATAATATTCTATTTCTCTTTGGAGTTTAAATAAGAGCTATTTCTTGTCTGTACTAATAATTGAATGTCAGATCTTTGAAAAGAAAATTTAATCTATAGATAAAAATGTATAAAATTTATATTTTTAATATATTGAGCAAAACTCTATTGGAAATATCATCAAACTTTCAGATTACTAATTAATGAATGAATTCTATAAATAAAATTAAAAACAAACCTGACTCAGAATTCAAACAAAAAATATAAAACTATATAAATTCTGATTTGCCTGTACATTTGCTAACTTACAAAGATTATTTACAGAAATTATTCATAATAGTTATCACAAAATTCCAAACAAAAATTGCATATAAATTATGTTAAATCTACTTAAGATAAAAGAAATCAGTCAAAAGAAAAATTCTTAAGATAGCTTGCATAATAATAACTTACTATAATTAATCTGGTTTACAATAACTTACTATTCTTAATCTGGTTTACAATAAATATTTTTAATCCATATTATGTTACAACCATAAAATTCTATCAAAAATTCTAGAATTGTTTTAGAATTATTTTCACAAAATATCACCTGACAATTGCTGAGTCCAAAATATTCCATTTTATACAGTGAGAGAGTTGATGACACTTATTTTCCTGTTATCAGCACTTTACAATTATTTAATATTAGCATTGTGATACAGCATCTAAGTGATCAATTTTTCCTATAAGAGCATACTGATAAGGGCCTCTAAGATAGGCCAAAAACGTTTTAATTGATTAAAAAACTCTTCCTGTTACATGAGCTAAGTAAGTATTAAAGACAATTGATACAAACAGGAAGTGCTAAAAGCTATAGTTAACTTTTATCATCATGTTAAAAAATATTATTAAAGATAAAACTCAATCTCGATTTGAAAATTCATGATTGTTGTAAAGTTTGATTTGTATTTGATTTGAAAATTTTTGTGATTGCACATATCTAATTTTTAGTTGTCTATTTTGTATGTTTCTTGAATCAGGAAAGACATTTTTTTCTGATATTGATATAAAATTAAATAGAATTAAAAAATTCAGTATAATTTATTAAGTGTATTTTGAAATTTTTTTAAAAAGATGTTAAACATATATATTTTTTTATAAACATAAAAAATATTTGTATAAACACAAAAAGTTTATTATTATTATTATTTTAATTTAATTTGCATGATTTATTTGTGATAATCAAACAAAGTGGTATTTTTATATACTACAAAATTATATTTTGATTGCAGAGCATTAAATTGAATACTATATATAATAATAATTTTTCTTTACAATTACCTAAATTTCTTGAAATAAATTATCTAGGGATATTATTGATTTATACATAAAGTAAACAAGCTTAGGTCCTGATATCACAAAGGGTTTCACTAAAACTAAATATTAAATGTATTTGAAAAACTTTTTAAATATTACAGTTTAGGGGTCACAATATATATAAATCTGGTTCTGTCTAGGGAATTTATAGTCTTACCTAACCAATTTCATTTATTGATTAATTTTTGTTAGCTTGTGCCAAAATCTGTTCATTCATTTTATAGGCTGGCATGGATAATAACATTTAAATAAGATTATACAATTAGTTTATAAATTGTAAAGAGTTAAAAGAGTTTCTCCATACAGTCGATTCTTGCTATTCGCGGTAGTTACATTCTGTAAATTTTTCGCAAATACTGAATTAGCGAAAAGTGAACCATTGTGCCTATGGGAAATTAGAGTTAGGTTCCTGCAAACCTTTCTTCCCAATATTTTCATATTTGGTATATCTGTGTTTTTCTGTTTACAGACACCTTATTTAATTTGTATTACATTACTTATAAATAATTACAGTATATGCAGTGTATATAGTACTATATACAGTATTATAATTACAGTAATCTTTATTTAATTTTTAAAAATATTAACTATGTAGTAAATAAAATCTTATTTTTGATTGATAGTTTTTTGATGTTGCGAGATGTTTGGTGTGACAGCTGACACATTGTCTTTCTGAAATACATTGAAAAACTGTGTTTTTTGCCTCAGATCTAAAATTTCAGCATAAGAAGCAAATGTGCAGGAAGTTAGCTGCCTAAATTTGAGGCTGCACATTGAAAAACTGTGTTTTTTGCCTCAGATCTTCTAAAATTTCAGCATAAGAAGCAAATGTGCAGGAAGTTAGCTGCCTAAATTTGAGGCTGCATTCGAGCATAGGGTCACATTCTTCTATGGGATCTGCGGACGATATGAACAGGATTTTTGGCCTACCTGTGGTCTGTGAAGTGAGCGAGGATAAGTAATGAGAAATTTTCCGGCAAACCAATTCAGATACTACATTTGGTAACAAACAACTTCCTTTATTAGAGAGAGAGAGAGAAAGAGAGAGAAAACACGTATCAGAATTTTCACCGCTCAGCAGAAGTCCAAGAATAATGATTTTGTGGTTACAAATAAATTTTCACAAATAGTCGAATATGCGAATACGGAATCCGTGAATAACGAGAATTGACTGCATTTCATTTTTAAATATTTTTCAAATTTACAAAAATAAATTCATTTGTAAAATATATATAACAATCAAATGATTATATAAAACAAAATGAATTTTACTGTTTTATATTTATATTTTAATAAAGTACAAATATAGAAACATACAAATACAATATTTAATTATTTAAATGAACAAAAAACATAATATTTTAAGGAATATATATGATTTTTTATTTGTATTAAAATCTTGTAATTCATATTTTACAGATTTGATTAATAATTAATAAATCTTTGTTTCTATTTAATGTTTTAGGTTGAAAAATTTGAAACTGAGAAAAATGCTCTTACTAGAGATATTGCAGATTTAACATCAAAATTAGTTGATGCTCGACTTACAATTGCTGAATTAGAAGAAGAAAACGTATGATTTTAATATTTTTTATATTTATGTAGTAATATACAGTACTTATAATAATATAATGTATCCATGAGCCTACATGACCTAATAATAGAAAAATATCAGAAATGGTCAAAAACAAAATATGTATTCATTATATACATATTACATAACAAGTTAAATGTAAATTTATCTTTATTTTTCTTTTTCTCAGTTTTGTTTTTAATGCAAAATAAAAATTAACTTTGTTTTTTATAATGCAAAATTTATAATTTTGAAAAATATCTAATTATATACTATATTTTATATGTAATTTTTCATGTAAAATTGTTATTCATTCATTATATTAAATTAACTGGAATTGAGGAAAGAATGTAAAATGACAAATTTAAAAAAATATATAAATAATTGATATCATTATTATTATGTTATAGTATATCAATATGGACATGGAGTAACTCTGGATCAAAATGCTATGTCGGAAACGAGTCAAGACATAGCTACTTGTGATATGTAATGGTGTGTTAACTAACTGGTTGCAGCTTACAGAAATCCGTTTGTCTGTTTTTATGACGTGCGGCGTATCACCCTTATAGGTGCGGCGTGCCAGCCGTAACATTCGGGATAGACGCCGCGATGTAACGTTTTACAAAAAAATTCTAACGCCTAAATGATACATGATAAAAATATAACATTTGGTATGCATGTCAGAAACATGACTGGTCATTATATTAATTGCCTAGTTTAATTTTCAGTGCATCATGGGACTTAGTATATTTATTTTAAAAAATGTGCGCAATCTCTCCCGGAATTACCCTAAGAGAAATCCCATAATTAGGTTTAAAATCTTAAGAAAAAGAATATAATTAATTTCTATTGTAAAATAGATTATTAATCCAATAAGCAATAGTATAATCAATAATGAAATAAGAAACCATTGTATCAAAGAGTAACGTGATACTCACAGAGTCAAAGGAGGAAGAAAAATCAAGGAATGTAACATAAGTACCGTATCTAAGTCAGGTTACATAATATCTGTAAATCGAATCAAATTTGTAATAGTTGATCTGTGAGGTATGTTATTAGTATTAAAGTTATATGAAGTGAAAATGATTCAGAAAGTTGCATTTTTATTAGACAATTTTAGAATAAATACAATAGTTTGTATTATTAAGTAATAATGGATAAATTTTATCATCATTTCAAACTCTTTTTTTTAACTTGTTTTCTTCATAACTCATAAGTCAGTTGCAAGTCATGGAATCTATAATAATTTGGACAATTGTGACATAACTAAATGGTGAAATATAAGTATTATATTATTTAAATTTAATGGTTTTAAATACAGGAATACCTCGATTATCGCGGTTATTGTTGCCATGAAAAATACCGCAATAATCGAATCCGCGATAATCGGGATAAATAATGCATGTAAAATGGGTGATCACTGCCAAGGATTTTTCAAATCTATTAATTAAATTTTATATACGAGGTGCAAAAAATGTGTTAAACGTTCCAATCTTCTAAGCTGATCACTCTACTTTTCTTCTTGATAGCTGTCGACTTGATATCATCCTTGCTTCTTTTAGAATTCATTGTAGAGGTAAATAAGAAAAGAAATAAATATTCACATGCAGTGCTGATTCTAGAGGACCCGGCACCTGATGCAGCTTTCTTGTAATATCTACTCAGCAATGTACAGTATTGCTGAATAACAATATTGAGAAAAATGATAATTTTGGCTCCCCGATGCTGTGCATCATCTGCTTACCGGATTACCGGGTTGCCCTGTCCACGTGTACTTCAGGTAAAGGCGGACAGTTACTGATGAGTGGTGAGCAAGCGCAGTCGGATAAAAACGAAGTGCTAAAGAGAGTTACCTGGAGAACAAATGTAATTCTGGTTGCTTATATAGTGGGCTATATCTCGAAGCCGCGATAATTCGAATTTTGAGCGCAATAATTGAATTTTGGTATCAAATTATAAACCGCGATAAATCGAGAATCACAATAATCGAAACC
>AYEL01086461.1:0-58603 GCA_000484575.1 Olivierus martensii
CATCTTCCAGCGCATTAATTTTTATAATTCATTAAGATTATTGTCCGATCAATTTAATTTGACTTAAATTAAATTGAATTTTAGATTGAATTTAGTTAAACCAACAGCCATGCTTCTAACTTTTATATTCATTGATATAATTTGTAATTTATTGTTATTTGTTCAATGGTTTAATTCGAATTTCTAAGTATCATTAGGCATATGCAATATATAATAATGTAATATACTATACCAGATCATAGCTTCAATATTATGAACAAGAGTCCTAAATTTTTACAGATTAAATGAGAAAACCCTGAAAATACGTATGAAAATGTTAAAATTGATGTAACTTAATTCATTTTAAATTAAATTTTTCTTTATTTTTCATTGAATCGTTCCGCGCTTACAATAGACAGATTGTGATGTTTGAGGCTACACCTTTGATAAAATTCAGGTAAAACAAATTTAAATTTACTCATTTGTCAAATTAATGACTGTTAATAATACGAAGATAACTTAAATACACCTTCAAGGCTATGTTGATATTTATAATTTTTCTCTCTCGTTTTCATAATTATCATTTTTCACAAGTACGTATTCATTAAATCTAAGATATATAAACTTAAGTGTTAATGCAGATTAAACAATTTATCTTGATGAAAATAGCATTGAATATGTTTTCTCATTAAGATTTTACATGCATATATTAAAAAATAATCCTACAATTCCGAACATAAGTACATCAGTTTTGAGTGTATAACCGTACACATTATTATTCGTATAAACTATATTATTATAATTTGTGTGAAATCAGGTCTTCATTTACTGTTAAATAAAATGGAACATTATTAATAATATATTCTAGAATTGATTATTAATAAGAAATTACTCAGCCGAGCTATCTTTTTTGATAAATAAAATTATAAAGTTATATCGAAACAATAACATAAAAAAGATGTTTTTAATGCAGTATGTATTTTAAATCGGTTAATATGATGATAATTTTCTTTACTTTCATATTTATTAATTTAAAAAGAAAATACAAATTTTCTGTTATTTAATTGAAAGCTCCGATGCTGATTAAATTGAATCGATTATTGAAATTTTTTATCAGATTTTATAACGGATTAAATTTATTATAAGCATCAATTCCCGCTTTCTATTCATGTTACTGAATTAAAAGCTCAATGTCAAAAGATGGGGAAAAACCGTATTTTAGGGTTCGCATCAGTGGTTGAATAAACAGTAATAGAGTCGGACAATTAGGTAAAGAAGAGGATCGACAGGCCATACCCTGATCCCTCTAAATATTTTTAATTATAATAGTGCCTACATATGTACACGAATAGGTTATACAGAAATATTGAAACTAATCATAAATATTTTTCAATACTTTATTGATTCTTGATGCATGAAACACATATTTTTACATAATTAATTAAATCAAATTTTTATATTTATTTCTATTTCATTTAGAATTATATATCATTTTATATAATGTATTTATCTTATACATAAAAAAATAAAATTGTTTTTAAATTATAGTTTTTTCTATTTTCAAAAATTCTTTGATTTAAACTACCAAGTAAATAAGTAGGCATATACTGTAGATTATTTATAGAATCGATCTGCATAGCTTTAATATTATAAAATAAAATTTATAAGGATTTTTACTTTACAATTGAATTTTTTGATGTGAAGTTTTAAGATAAAATATTTTTAAGTTAAGGAAGGATTTAAGGAATTTAAATCTCTAAATTATTAATAAAAATATAAACACTATTTTATCATTTTGGGGATATTATGAGCATAATTATGCTGTAATTAGAATAATTTAGCAATAAAATATTGTTTGTTAAATTAATTTCAAATGTTTTCAATCAAGTATAAGAGAAAAAAATAAATTCTAAATTTTTGAAATGCAGTATTTTATACGGACTTATGATTACTTGCGATGATGAAGTTGACATTCATTAACCAAGCTCCAAGTTTTATTTTTTTTTTAATTTATTTATTCCAAAATTACATCAAAGAATATGAATTATATGTTGCTATAAAAAATAAAGGTTATATTTTTATATAATTCTTTTTTTAAAGAATAGCTATAGAAAATATTTATTTTTTCCTTTATTCTTTATTAATCTATTATGCAAAATTATAGAATGAAGTTATTGTAAAATCAAACAAAGTTTGCTTACGATTTCTGCATTACTAGATCTAATAGCTTAAAAAATAACATTTTAATTTTTGTGAGTTTTTGTTTTATTTACATTTTCTATTTGCCACTTAATAAAATGAAAAATTCCGATAATTATTCTGCCTTAAACCATTTCATAAAACTATAATTAATGCCTACAGCAATATAAAATACAATCTGGATTTCAGTTGTTTTAATCATCTTGAAAAAAATTCATTACAAATTCATCAGACACTTTAAAAGATTCAAATTTTTTTTTTAATATATAAGTTAAGAAAAGAAAACAATAGAAAAAAATTTCTTCTATTGTTTTTTTCTGATAACATAACGTTTCCGCTTGGATTTGTTTTAATTTTATAGTTTAAAGAATTATAATCATTTTTAAAAAGAAACTTCTTTAATTATGATCGACATGCTGCAGTTGATAGTTTATTTCAAACATTTGAAGTTACATTAAAGGTTCTATTTTCATCTAATAAAATTAGAACTATTATTAAATAGAATGATGGAAATTAATATATCTTTCGGTGATGGAGAACAATCATCTCTAGACAATTGCAAATTTTAAATGGGCATATTCCATAAAATTGTTTTTGTAATGTGAATTTTGTATACAGTCATAACCCGAGTTTCTATTCTTCGACTTATGGTGTTTCGGACTTATG
The DNA here is from genome assembly GCA_000484575.1 of Olivierus martensii. Taxonomy (NCBI): domain Eukaryota; kingdom Metazoa; phylum Arthropoda; class Arachnida; order Scorpiones; family Buthidae; genus Olivierus; species Olivierus martensii. The sequence goes on from AYEL01086461.1 coordinate 2,845, forward strand.
TGTATTTTGAATTGCCATCGTTCCCGAAATTTTCAATGTTTAATTTGGAGTTATGGTTCTTCAGCAGCAAATTTTTGAAAAATGCTTACTTTTTTAAAGTAAGGCCACAAAAATATTTCTTTTAGTTATCAATGCTTCATTTATATTAGTTATGTACGTATCTGACAATTGCAGTGCATCATATGCATTGATAAGAGAAAAAAAATGCTTCGACTTATGAATATTTTCGAGTTATGGCATCAGTCTGGTTTCTAAGGCCACATAACCCCGGAGTTATGTGGCCTTAGGTACCCAGCTTATATAAACAACATCACCCTGTCTACATAAACAATTTAATAATGTAGACTATTTAGATACATTTTCATAAACCAGTCGAAAATTTTGCAGTTGAATATAGATTTATTTATCTAGTCTGAAGAATTTAAAATAGATATTTATAGAATATAGGCCTAACTAAGCTAAAGTTGTTGACTTATGAATCGAAAATGATTTAGACTCACTTGTCAAATATTCAAAAAACAAGTTTTATTATATTTATAAAACTTATTTTGAAGAATTTAACAGATTTAAAATCATAAATTATTGACTTTTCTCAATAATTTAGCATAATTTACGTGAAAACTATTCATCTTATTATTAATTAATTTAACGATTTAAAAAACTGCAATATATTCTATTTTTTATATCTTTCTTTGATATTTATAATATAGTTTTATTCTAAATACTATTTTTGCATTATTTTTTATGTAAAGCTCAAAAATATTAAAAATTAAATTTTCAACAATGTAATTTGCTTAATTTTCCATCAGTATTGATACTTTGAATTTATTTAATAATTATTTTATATAGTTCATTGAAAAATCATTTATTTATAGACTATATGTTCAAATGTCAGATTATAATTATTGCAATTAAATCATGCATTCATCTTCCAGCGCATTAATTTTTATAATTCATTAAGATTATTGTCCGATCAATTTAATTTGACTTAAATTAAATTGAATTTTAGATTGAATTTAGTTAAACCAACAGCCATGCTTCTAACTTTTATATTCATTGATATAATTTGTAATTTATTGTTATTTGTTCAATGGTTTAATTCGAATTTCTAAGTATCATTAGGCATATGCAATATATAATAATGTAATATACTATACCAGATCATAGCTTCAATATTATGAACAAGAGTCCTAAATTTTTACAGATTAAATGAGAAAACCCTGAAAATACGTATGAAAATGTTAAAATTGAAGTAACTTAATTCATTTTAAATTAAATTTTTCTTTATTTTTCATTGAATCGTTCCGCGCTTACAATAGACAGATTGTGATGTTTGAGGCTACACCTTTGATAAAATTCAGGTAAAACAAATTTAAATTTACTCATTTGTCAAATTAATGACTGTTAATAATACGAAGATAACTTAAATATACCTTCAAGACTATGTTGATATTTATAATTTTTCTCTCTCGTTTTCATAATTATCATTTTTCACAAGTACGTATTCATTAAATCTAAGATATATAAACTTAAGTGTTAATGCAGATTAAACAATTTATCTTGATGAAAATAGCATTGAATATGTTTTCTCATTAAGATTTTACATGCATATATTAAAAAATAATCCTACAATTCCGAACATAAGTACATCAGTTTTGAGTGTATAACCGTACACATTATTATTCGTATAAACTATATTATTATAATTTGTGTGAAATCAGAGGTTACATCAGTTTTGAGTCTATAACCGTACACATTATTATTCGTATAAACTATATTATTATAATTTGTGTGAAATCAGGTCTTCATTTACTGTTAAATAAAATGGAACATTATTAATAATATATTCTAGAATTGATTATTAATAAGAAATTACTCAGCCGAGCTATCTTTTTTGATAAATAAAATTATAAAGTTATATCGAAACAATAACATCGAACATTATTAATAATATATTCTAGAATTGATTATTAATAAGAAATCACTCAGCCGAGCTATCTTTTTTGATAAATAAAATTATAAAGTTATATCGAAACAATAACATAAAAAAGATGTTTTTAATGCAGTATGTATTTTAAATCGGTTAATATGATGATAATTTTCTTTACTTTCATATTTATTAATTTAAAAAGAAAATACAAATTTTCTGTTATTTAATTGAAAGCTCCGATGCTGATTAAATTGAATCGATTATTGAAATTTTTTATCAGATTTTATAACGGATTAAATTTATTATAAGTATCAATTCCCGCTTTCTATTATCAGATTTTATAACGGATTAAATTTATTATAAGTATCAATTCCCGCTTTCTATTCATGTTACTGAATTAAAAGCTCAATGTCAAAAAATGGGGAAAAACCGTATTTTAGGGTTCGCATCAGTGGTTGAATAAACAATAATAGAGTCGGACAATTAGGTAAAGAAGAGGATCGACAGGCCATACCCTGATCCCTCTAAGAAATCTGGATTTGTGATCGGAATCGATCTCAGATTCTTCTAGTGGAAAACTAATGACTTAATAAGTAACTATTTGATTCGATTCGATCACCATCTGCAATAGAAACTGAACTCTCAGAATTCATAATGAAAAGATGTCTTGAGTATTATATGTTATAACCGCTTTCATTTCCCCGACTTATTAAAGTTTCCGTTATATTTTTTATTTCTTTGATTATATCCCAGAAGCTATGCTTATACAAAATTTCAATTATCTGGATGAAATTTCGTGTATATTGTTTTCTCGTTTATTATAATGTTCAACGATGTCAGTGCTTCCGAAATTTATTTTAAGTGACATATTCATACCATTTCTGTGTTGACGTTAGAGCATTTTATGCCAACACAGTAACTAAAATTTCGAGATGTTTTGATTTTTTTCATTTTTTCTACAATAACATAAAACTCAAACCTTCGAAGATTCAAGTTATACTCTATTAATTTTGAAATCTCTATATAATTCTATTATAGATGAACTTGTTTAAAATATTTTGAAATTCTATATCCTCGAAGTTATTTGTTTAAATGAATGATATTAATTTCATTCGAAAGAAATTTTGTTTAAAAAAATAACCAAAGTGTATTTTTCCTTCATTTTATTAGTTATATAATTTTCAAAATTTCAGATTTATAACTAATTCAGGATCTAAAAATAATTAGCATATCATCAGTATGTTTATATTATCAAGATATATAAATGAGATGTGTAAAGCTTTAAAGCAAACAATAAAATTAATTCAGACTAAATTTACACAAAAGCTGGAAAGTCGATACTTTAGATAATAATTTAAGTGGAAAGAAAGCTTAAAATGTTCGTATATAATATATACCTATATTATTTGGAAAATTTGGATCATATTCAGATATTCCAAATTTTTTTTACGTTTAAATTATCCTCAAAAATATTATCTTTTCTGCTTTTGGGAAAATTTACTCTGAATTAATTTTCCAGATCCGCTTAAAGCTCTACATATCTTATAAATTTCTATAACATGAACATATCATGACAATTATTTACATTATGCTGAAATTTTATACAAACATTCGTTGTGCTATTTTCTTTAAGTTTAAATTATCCTCAAAAATATTATCTTTTCTGCTTTTGCTTAAAGCTCTACATATCTTATATATTTCTATAATATGAACATATCATGACAATTATTTACATTATGCTGAAATTTTATACAAACATTCGTTGTGCAACTGAAAAGTTGTAGTGAGTCTTCATCAAAATCAATGATTTTTTATCAAAATTAATGATTCGTGTGCGACAAATAATTTCAAGGATATAGAATTCTTAGAAATATACGGCTTCTTGTAAACAAAACTGTGTAATATGATATTTTTTTAAATAAACAATATTATGTAAGGCTGAATTATAGTAAACAGTGAAAGAGTTTGTCTAATTCAACATGTTTTTAACAAACTGCTTGGAGCAAAAATGGTACTCTATTTATATTCATTAAAATGTGATAAGAATTTTGAAATTTTTTATATGAAATGTTTTATTGAAATAAATAAATAATTTAATTAACATATCCAAAGTAGAAACCGTTTATTTATATAATAAAAGAATTGAGATTTGGATGTACGGTATTTAATTTAGCATTATTTACCTATAATATATGTTAAAAAATTACTCTTCTGAATAAAGATTAACTGAAAAGAATTCATAATGATGATAATATTTATTTAAACTTTTCATACAGAGGTGAAGGGAATACAATATTGGTGGGCGTGATACAAATTATTACAAAAAAAAACATCTATTATTAATTAAATAATTAAAATAGCAACTGTAATTTTAGTTTATGTTAATATTTAAATAAAATCAATTAATTAATTCGAATGATAATTTTATTACTAATAATCATTCCTAATGCATATCATAAAAATTTAAAACTGCCCATCATTTGAATTGAATAATTTTGATTAATATAAAGTGAAAATATTTTTAATAGTTATAAAATATACTCACAAAATATAGTACATTAAAAATAAAAATAAAAAATTATTCGTAAGATCAAAACAGAAGGAAAATAAAAGTTAAATATTTATTTTCTTCCTAATCAATTATTTTTAAAAATATCTAGATGATTTCACTAATTTATATAAAATGGAAGGTTTAATAAATTTTTCGATTTTTAATTTTAATTAATTATTCAAATACAGAGCATGAATTTTAATTTAAAATTAATATTTAAAAAATTTGAATGCTTTGTGTAATTTACTTATAAGTTTAAAGACAGTTTAAACATTAATGAAAGCTGAATAAGTTCAAAATCAAATATATTTATTTAACGATCAATGAAATTCATATTGATAAAAATAGAGGTAAATTTATAAAAAATTTATTGAAATCTTTATTAAACGTTTTGATAATAGCTTTAATAGAAAACTATTTTTTTTTTAATCGAATAATTTCCCTCTTTTTGAGATTTTATTCCGCTATCTAATCTCTTTTACAGATCTCTTTTTTATCGATATTCTAAAACAAGATTCAGATATACAATAAATTAAATAATTCGTTTATAAAGAGATGATTATCCTTTACAGTTGGAATGGTTTTGAATAACTTCATTGTTTGATAGAAAGAAATATTTTGATTTAAAAATTTTTATATAGTATAAACGATACGGAAATTACCAGATAATAAAAATAAATTTGAGAAATGATTATTGATTTTAATATACCTTTAAGCTATGATCTACATTAAGTTTAATCTTTTTTTACAAGATATTTAAATTATAATTAAATTAATCTTTTTTACATTAAATTTTTACTTGTATAATAATACCTTTCATTGATTATTTTCTGTTATTTAAGTTTTAATAAATTCATAAAGTTTAAATACTGAATTAAGCATGAAAAATAAATAAATATATATATTTACGTATAAAATATAAATATTTGTTTAACACGATATATATATTTTTTCCTTCAGTTTCTGTAAACAGTTTTAATTCAAACAATATTAAAATGTTTATCTCTTTTATCGAAAATATGAAAAGTAAGATGGGATTGCTCAAAATGTAAAAACTTTTTACAGTTACATTTTATTGATTTTCATTTAAAATTAAAAAAGGAAAGAAATTCTGTGTGAAATTTTACACGAAATCGGTTTTTAGTTTATAAAAAATAATACAGTAACTTTAAAATAAATTAATTCAGATGAGAGAAATTTATTATTCCTTTTAAAAAAGTTTCGTTTGATTAAATTTATAATATTATCACCATCCTACGTTATGTAATTATCGAGATTAATTACAGAAGAGATTTTTGTTTGTTTACAAGTAGCTCTCGACATCTGTTGTTCAAACATCCAATGGTAGAAAAACAAGAAACAGGAAATTACCATGATTAAACTACAAACTTCTACTATTCTCTCTTCGTTAATAATGTGTGTTTTGTAGTGAAAAAAAAAAATCATTTGAGTATAATAAATATTACTTTAAACTTAAAATTAAATCATACGATAAATAAATGTTCCAAATGATTTAACTTAATAAGTTTTAACTTTTAAGAGTAGTTTTATCGTAGAATTTGATTAATTGCAAAAAAGAAACTTCTTAAAGTTTTATGTAGAGAACACATTATTGCAAATATAAAAAAAATTTAAAATGATAAAAATCCAATTTGTTTTCTAAAAAAGAAAATTTTTAGAATTCTAAAAGTTTAATTTTTAATAGAATTTACTGAGGAATGCGTTAGATTATCGGATCGAAAGATAAAAGTATTTGCAAATAGTTAACGACTTTGATCAAATTTAATAAAATAATTTATCCTTCAGTTCACTTAAAAGTGTACTGTATCGGAATATGACAATATAATGCGATAAAAATTTATATTGAGAACATTTTTTTTCTCATGTGAAACTTTAATATTAATTCTTCTATAATAATATAAAAATTATGTTAATTTTTGTGAGCATTTAAATCAATGTTTACTATTAATTGATTAAATTAAAAATTTTATTTTCTACTGAATCCATAGATTTCTTCAAAAAAATTTTAGCGCTAAGGAAAACGTTTCCTGTTTATTTGTCAGCATTAAAAGAATTATGAAGTGTTCGAAATACTCGAAAAATCAATAACGAGATTTCTTTAAAGCTTAAATGATTTATGATAATAGTTTACATGAAAAGTATTCTGTCACCAGTTGCTTCAGTTTCTTGAACATATCGGTAGATCTTATTTTACTTAACTTTTTACAGGCCTAATGTGTCTCCAAATTCTAACTTGTAAGTTTATTGATTTGGAAACTTCTTTAGATTTTGTTTTATATTAAAATAATATTAGAGTCAGAACGTTTCCGAAATAATGAAGATAGATCACGCTGACTTTACTGAATTGTCACTTTGAAAAACGAGTAAGGTCATCAAGCTTTTGTTTTTGTTACATTCAAGATGGTTAAAATATATAATTTTGTTGGGACTGTTTATTTTCATTAAGCACATTTAAATAAATTTGTTTTAATTCTAATTGCCCTCTTGTTATATAAATATAGAGCTCAGTTGTTTTAGTAATAATAAATAATGTAAGAAATTTTAACTATGTTTAATGTTTCTCTTTGGTTTCTATGTAGAATATAATTATGGGAATATTTTCTATTCTGATTTTTTGAATAAGTATACTGATTGTTAGCATTTAGAATGTTATATATTATAAAACCACAAAATTAACTTTTATGTTTGCTTAAAGGAAAATAAATATTTAATTATGTTGAACTATGAGTTTTGAAAACAATTATATTAAACTCTAATGCAAATTTTCGCAAGCAAACAAAAATTTAAAAATTACTATCATATAAACAATTTTGATTAATATCTTGATAAAAGTGCATTTATTTTAAATATTTTAAGTTTTATTATAAAATGAATTGAAAATTTAAATAGTTATTCGCGTGTTTTCATACATTATTTTTATTTATTCTGTTTTAAGAAAAGTAAAATAATCATCATAAATGCTTTGTAAAGTTTTTAATTCCAAATTTTGTTATAGTCTAGTTAATTCAAAGATGCTTAAAATTGGGAAATCAAAAAAGAAAAATTTCTGTAACATTTTAAAGTATGTATTATTCAAAATTGACAGAAACTTAATTTTTAGAAAGAGGTTTATTAGTTTTAACCATTTAATCTCTTTGTCTATATAAATTCAAAATCCAATATTAGCATAGAAATATTCCAAAAATCCAAATAATCTGGTTATTAATTTTGTTATACTAAATCATGATATATTCGATAAGTAACTGTACCACTAATCTAAAATAAAATTTTGGAAAACATTCAATTTCTAGCTTTTTATCTGTGCAAGATTACAACACAATTATAACTATAAACCTATAAAGCTATTCGAGATACGTAAGAAATTAATACAGTAGAGAATCGATTAACGAGCTGTGCATCATATAGACTCACAAGTTAATATTAATGATATACTTTCGATTAATGAGATAAAGAGTCATTCAATCAACCATAAAATGAATGAACGTGTTTTAATATGTTTATAATTTTTATAACCATCTGTAGTGTACCACAAATGTTCGAAAAGCCGAAAGAAATGTCTGTTATCTGTCTTATGGTATCTTTCATATGATTTCTATGTTTAACAGTACGCGCTTTCTGTAAATAGGTTTGTTGCAAAATAAATGTAAATTTATCTTAGAAAATTATTACCTGGCTTTTCAAATTTATTTAAACGATGCTTAAATGTATTATTTGCAAAATTTCTGAATTGACTTTTATCGAATTGTTTGCCATTTCTTCGAAGCAGGAAGTGATAACGAAAGAAAATCTCACTGCAAAGCAACTGTTCTAACTGAAATAAATTGGATAAAGTTGGTACATCCCTTCTAAGATTTTCTAGAATATCTTATTAAAGCTATGACAACAACATGGCTTATCTTACGGAAGGGCACAGTTCTTTCAAAAAAATGTGAATTTTAAGCGTATCAAAATCCGGAAATGCAAAAGTTAAAAGAACCAGATAAAGTAGCTTGGATAGCCTAATGAAATTAATTGTAATGGTTTGTTCGGCCAGGAGATATAATCTTATATTCAGGATGGTCAAACTTAGTTCTTACCGAGGACCAGTTAAGTACAACAAAATATTGAAATGATCACATTAAAGGATAAGAAGATGTTGAGAGGGCCAGGAGATAAAATTTACAAAAAATTAGGTATAATTTATAAGTAAAGTAATTTATTATTCGAATTAACGATTTTCATGTATTATTTTTCATTGTTTACGAATTATGACAGTAATTAAATTATGTAGAATATATGATTGTTAAAAATTGTTTATGGCAAGAGCCTGTTTACGAAATATGACAGTAATTAAATTATGTAGAATATATGATTGTTAAAAATTGTTTATGGCAAGAGCAGGCAGCACAGAAGAGTGCTGGAGTCGTATGTGGCCCGCGGTCCTGTAACTATTAGATAATTTAGTTTTCTAAGACAATATTTTATATTGTTTAGGTAGAAGCAAAAATAATCAAAACACTAGAATATGATCCAATGAAAACTCTCGAGAATTATTCGAAAACCCTTTATAATTCACAAAAACATTTGAATATGATGCACCATTTCACAAAGAATAATAATAGACTCAATTTTCTTTAAAAATCACCATAATTAAGTATCAAGATATTATATAGAATCGTACAATAGCTGAAGTAAATCAAAGGAATAGCTGGTTCCAGCAGGATGATGAATATTTCAGAATGAATCTGCTGCATGAATATTTTGATGATGCATTGTTTCTCTACTTTATAGCCAACTTGATCATCTAATTTAAACCCTTCAGATTTTTATTTATGGGATACGCTTCGAGATAAATTATACAAAAGTAATCAAGATACTCTTGAAGAACTGCAAAAATATTAAACGGTCTATTTCGTGCAGTTGATGTAAATGCTACTTATGATATATCTAAAACACAATACTGGATATTCAATTAAGAATTTCACTTTAATTGATATTTACTATATGCAATTATATAAGTTTTAAATATGTTTAAATAAAACTATGTAATTTCAAAAAGACTAAGAATATATTGGAATAAAATTTAAATTAAACAATAAATTTTAAAAGGCGATTTTCAATTTTTTAACCGTTTTGCATTAATTACTTTAAAACCAAGGAACATAATATGTGATTAAAGCAAATTCAGGATATAAGTCTTTAAACGTATTTTATATATATTTTTCTATGGTATGTCCCATAGAAAGAATTCCAAAATAATTATTTTTAATAGTTCAAATAATAGAAAATATACTTTTCTAGACGTAAACATGATATTTAGTAAGCTGAATGTGCTGAAAAATAGAACCATAAGTTCACTCCTATCATTGATTGAACATTAATGGTTATAATTGTATGAAACATTATCCTCCTTGTTGCTTATAAAATTGTACAAGTAAATAGAACATGAAAGTTTCATCGAATGGAAATTGAGAATTATTAGGATAAATATTTTCAAACGAACTAAATATCTTATTTCCACCATTATTCAAAGAGAATTTTGGCAGCTCAATCTGAAAGATTTATTTTTGTTTTAAATAAATCTCCTTCATCACTGTCAACCAGGTGAAAGCATACCAAGAATTGTAACATAAACAAGTTTTTTCCTTCTTTTTGTAAAGAATTCTAATGCATAGTTAATATTATGCAATAACTCACTTGTATTATAAATAATTAAAAAATAATTGTTGCAAAAATTGTTATAAACAAGTCCACAGTAAAATTTACCGAAAGAGTAATCTGTTAAGTTAGAGAATTGCAATTTATGTCTTTATTATTTTGTCATTTTCTACTTATTAAAAATTTTATAATATATAGTTATGATATAATATATCATTGATGTTAATAATTTCAACACAATTTATCATAAAAATTTGAAGAGAAAGTAAAATTACCGAAATATAAAACAGTATTTTTTATGAAACTTGAGTAGAGAAAATCAAAGTTTTATAATTAAAGTATTTTCGATTGAACTGTCAAATAATGATTAAACAAGAAATTTCTAATCAAGATTCTCATGAAATTTTAACAAGTAAATGTTAAAAAGATTTTTATATATTCTGTGAATGGCTATAAAGTTTTGTAATTGGAATTTCTTTGCTGGAACAGATAAAAATATTGAAAAATTGAATGATTCTGTATTTAAAGATTTGTTCTCAGCGATATAAAAGTTACGGATTAGCCATTTTCTCTGTAGTAGCGATTTAATGTAGTTATAAAGATGTTTATAATATAAACAGAAAGAAGATGCTATATATTGATTATATTAGCTTTGCATAGATATATTAAAATTTATTAAACTTTAAATCGTGTTTTGATCTATTATAATTGAGAATGATAGTCGATGTTAATTAATAATAGCAATTTATTTAATGATGAATTGAGTAATTAACTTTCAGACTAACATGTTTAAAGTTATTGGAAAATCGAACTTTTATATAGCCTAATGATTTTCTGTATTTTAATACAAATTTAGCCAATAAAATTGAGATATCAAGCTTTACAATTGATGCCATAGCATGGCAATTAACCTAGTCAAAACAATTAAACTAATTATTCTACACCAGAAAAGGAAAAAGTATTATGAAGTCTGTTGATTATAATAAAATAATGAGATTTGTAGAAGCGGTGCCTGATCTATCGGTAACAAATAATATGGTTTTTAAATTTTTTTTATAAATTTTTATCCAAATCGAAAAGTTCATACCAGAATCGAAAAAAATTTTTCAAAATTTTAAAATAAATAATTGAAATAACAAGAAATTTCCCTTGGAATTAAATACACTGGTATTCGAAAAAATTTCATCAAACTTTAAAACTGTAAATATCGTCCGAATAATCCAAGTATATGGAATTATTTCTTACAGATCGTATCGGATAAGATTGACACGTATAAGTGATATATATGTTATATCAGCTGTTATTTTCAGCTATATAAGCTTGCTCTGCAAGAATTGCAGTTATTCCTTGCTTGTGTTAAGATGGCAACAAAACAAAAAGATATTTATTAGTAATTTTGTATTAACTATTAATAAATATCTTGCTTATATTTCTAATTGTGATGCTAGTCATTAATGTAACATACTATTGCTAAAAAGGGTAACAAATGTGAAATTCCCAGATGTTCTTTCTTTGAACACCAGTATACATAATGATTACCTGATTAGAACTATACTACTATAAAAATATCAGTTGTGTATGTATAAAATGTAAATGAAATACTATATTGAGAAAATAAGTTATATATTATGTTGCAGTTTAGAAACAGCTATTTGATTAGCATTATTGTCTTATTTTAATCTTAAAACGTCAATCAAGTACTGTTTCTGCTCCTAAATTATAACAAACATCTCAAATTTTCAGTTCATAGTTTGCTTTTAGCCTACTTGCAAAGAAAAATGTGGCTTATATGATCGCCATCTGTGTTGTCCGTGTGCTTCACACCATTATATTTGAATTAACAGATAGCTTTTTATATAATGGATAGGGCTGTTCTGCCTTTAAAAATAATTCTGATTTTCTATCATACCGTTCTGTAGATTCACTCATTTAAATATGTAAGATATACATCTTCTGAGATATTGTCTAAATATCTTTTAAACTATTAAATGAATTTTTGTGAAATTTAGCACAAAGGTAATTCCATTAAAGATGACCTTAATGATTTATTAATTAACCTGTATTATCAGAAATTTTAAAATGATGATCATTCAAATTTCCGAAATTTCTCTATAATATTTAAAATTATTTGATAAATTTTTAATGATAGTTATAGTAAAGAACATTAAAATGAATATCACGACATATGTTTTGATGATACATCTTTTATCACTCCAAATGTAGATAAAAGACATATTTAAAGTAAAAGATTAATTATTTTCAGAACTACTAACTTAACATTATAGTAGTTGTTTCTGCCTCTGTAGATGAGAAACAGAATTTATTCACTGCTTCATCTGTGACGTAAGGGAGACTAAAGATACTCTCCCTTCCATAAGTATTCTGATACACTTCTGACAAAATCCTTTCTCTTTTTATTCATGCTTTACTATATTCTTTTTCACTTCATACTTTATTTTCGATCCGTTAAACCAGTATTTTTTCCTCCACCTTTTTTTAGTGGTCCTCAAGCTGAATATCATTTATTTCTGTGTTCCTTTCATATTTACTATTAGTTCGATCAAATAGCTTCTTATAAATATGGAATAACGCCCTGGGAGGTCAAATCGTCCACTATGAGAACTACGCAATTAAATCATTGAATAAGCCTTAAGATTTTTTCACTAAAAATAAAATTTTCTTTAAATCATTTAGGCGGATGCAGTTTCTGCGAGAAAAGTTAACACAATTAAATACATTCCTGTTCATTTATTTTGGGATCTATTATGTAAAAACTTTTAGACATCTAATAATATAAAATACAGTGGGTGATCAGTTAACGAACATAATCCGTTAAAATACAATGTTCGTTATCCGAATTGTTCGTTAACCGATCATCAATTTACCATAGATTTTAATAATTAAATTACAGCATGATATACAACATGCCATTTTTTTTAGGACCCATGTAGGTCCTAAAAAAAATGGCATGTTGTATGCAATAGTGTTATACAAGACTTTGTTGGCTCCCAAAATCAATTAAAAAGAAATAAATTCCACATAAGAAACCTAATTTTTATTGAGAATGTTAATAACATGAAATACAAAGAAAAAATATATATATATAAGAAGAAAAAAAAAAAATGTAAAATAAGTAGAAAGAAAAAGCATACAGCCTATGTAACATTCATTTAATAATTACATCTTCTTACCACTGTTCAATTAAAACAAGAACATTTTCCCCTTTTTACAATATCAACTTCACTTTCTGAACTTTTTTCTACATTTAACATTTGTGTATCTTCTTCTCTCTTTACAAAATCTATAATCATAACCTGATACAAAACAATTGTTCCTTAACACATATACAAAAAAATTTAGAAAAAAAAAAATTTTTGTTCATATTTCATATTCCTCTACCGAAGAATAAAAACTTATTTTTTATCCAAGAACTGAATACTTGGAATACAAAATATCAATAGTTGACAATTAACTCAATTTCGAATTGAAATTAGACTGCATACTATCCCTCTCACAACAAACTAGTGAAATTGCATTTATGATTAAATTTAGCAAAATATTCCCCAATGATTGCATTTTGTGTGTATTGTATGTCCATAGCATGGATTTTCAAAAATTAATGAAAATGTTTTACGATGTAGGAGAGTAAATATAAAAGTATCTATCTTTGAAATACACAAATTTTGTTGCAATAAAAACAGAACATAATAAAATTTTTAACTGGATAAATATACAGTATACAGTGGGTGATTGGTTAACGAACATAATCCGTTCCAAGAAAATATTCGTTATCCGAATTGTTCGTTAACCGATCATCGATTTACCATAGGTTTTTATAGGAATTTGATTAATTTGTTCCGGAGACCCAAAAAAACACAGTAAGAAATTATATAATTTTTTATTTATGTTTATTTATATGTAATAACAATAATATATGCATACAGTCTTGCATTTTCATCTATTATATTTATTTTCCAATAAAGAATCTGCCCAATATCGATTGCTTTTCTCTCCTTCCTAATCACTTCTGAAAAATCCTGAAGGAATCAGGATTTTTTGGAAGTGATTAATAGCATTGTTGTGGTAGAGATCTCCAAGCCTATTGACCTTAACCTGGTATGGGTGCCATTCTAACACCAAAAAATTGTAAAATCTCTCTCTTACCTTCTTTAATAAATCTTTGTTTTGTTTTACGTTGTCTCAGAGTTTATTTTAATTGGGGGGAAACTACTGTTCTCCCATCCTTACCCATAAGTCCACAAACGCGCAAGGCCTAAGCCTGTCATTCCATTAGGTTAGTTAAGCCGAAATATCCTCATGGAATATTTTTATCAGGCTGACCAACACCCATGATGGGCTCAATCGGAAGATTGATGGTTGGGTTTCAATGGTCTGGGCCCAGATCCCTCCTAAAAAATTGGAAGAGTGGGATGCCCGGATCCTCCAGAATGGTAAGCCACAGCTTTACCACGCAGCCATCTGGCTGATCTGTCATTCGGTCAGTCCACGGGTCCCACAGTTTGTTCTGTGAAGTGTTCGTTATCCGAACTGTTCGTTAACCGATCACCCACTGTATATATTTATTTCATTAAAAATTTTCTTACATTCCTTTTTCCCATTTAAAATCCATATCATTAAAATTTTGTGCAAGATGTTTATTTCTTCATCAAAATATACAGTATAACCATTAAGGGTCGGTTCGACCAACATTGTATAACACTACTGTCAGTGTAACAACGATCAGTAACAATAGATAGTTCCACCATGATATTTATTAGTGATGTTTATTGACAGTGAAGAGCTGACACTACAATTGTTATTCATGTTCCTGGTAAAATGCCTATTGGTCAAATTAAAGCACGTGGTAAGAAATGACGCTATAGCAACTCGTAACAAGACAAGATGGCTAGTGTTGAAAGTAAACGGCATTGTTAGTCTGATAATTCAAAATAATTTTAGATGGTGAATTTTCTGAGATATATGGTTTGTTATTAAAGGTGAGATTGCTATATTTATTATAAATATCTTCCTGAATATTTGTCTAAAAATGAAAATATAGATTCATTAATAAAGATTTATCTCGAAAACAACCGTATATCTTGGAAAATGCACAGTTCCTTTGAAAAATTAATTCATATCATCTACGATCTGTACTATTTTTAAGAAGTGCAGTATGAAGATAATATTTATGCATGTATTATTAACAACTTATTTTAAAATGATTAATCACATTGCATATATAATTATAATTTGGTAATTTGAAAAGCAAATAAAATTCACTATTATTAAATTCAGATATTCAAATTTGTTTTGTTTTTGTAGTTTTTATTATTATTATTATTATTAGCATAACTCAACAGATATATTGGACTAAAGTAGGTTTTGCTGTGTTTGAATACTGTGACATTGGTCTTAACAATGATCGAGACCAATGTTACATATTGACATCACTGCTAGGCTTAACAATAATTGGTGGAACAGAATTTCCCTAACACCACTCAGTGACACTTTGTTAAAGTAACAACACAATGATGGAACCGGGCCTAAGTTTCTTAAGTACTAATACTCTGTCCTGCATATAGTATTATGCATCATTAATGAAGTTGTCATTTGATATGCAATAAGCTGTGATTGTTTTTATATTATAAATATATCAAATGTATTACTATGGACAAACAATACATCATCAAGTTTGCTGATCTCTTTTAATAATAACTATGTTAAAAGAGATCAGCAATGTTAACTATAGTTCTACATAATACTATTGTTAAAAGAGATCAAATGAAACACATCAAAATCATTTAAATTCTGTTTTGGAGTTTTTAGATAATTTTTCCAGAGTGCAAACATTCACTTTCCCAAGACTTTTTAATCCTTTTATAGTATTAACTGAAGGTACACAAGTGTGAGGATCGCGGAGAGTAGGTGTTGCTAAAAGATGTCGGGATTTCGAATTTCGAATTTGACCGTCGTGCTTGGCGCGCGGATCTGTGACGCCGAGGTCCGGGATTGGAAATTGACTCAGATAACTATATTATAAACAAAATAAGATATTTATTTACAAGAATATATATAGCAATTAACAGTGATTATAGCAATTACCAATGAATTTTACTTAATTTCTAACTTAAATCTAATTTAGCCTACGTTACAATTTTCGTTTGTGGGGTAATACAATGTTGAGAGAGTGAGTTCCACGACCTCCACATACCTGAGAGAGATTTTATCGATGCTACAACATGTCAATAATCCAACTTTGAAAGTTATCCGATTGCTAACACAAAAAGTTCAAATATTCAAAGTGTCCGTTACAAGTGTCCAGTTCCAGTTGTTTTAAAACACTCAATATAGTTCCGCACTTCGTCGTCACCATTGTCGTCGTCGCCCATCGATCCTCGCGCCTGTCGGCTGCCCCGACGCGACGGGATGAGTTGCTTTCTCGTCGCTCAAAACTTGCATCGTTGTTGTTTTGTAATAACAAAATAATTGACTTCTAATCTCTTTGACTCTCCAAAAACTACCCCTCTTCTTTTACACGGAACTTGTATTTATTTATTCTTTCCATCCATCTGGAGAAGGAACTTTCCCACGGATGGACAAGGAACTAGCGAACTTATTCGAAGTTCCCTGTTAATGTTATCTTGATCGGTCTTTATTAATTAATTATTATTTTTAAACAAATTTTTTTCGTTTAATTTTTAATTTAAATTTTAACATAATTTCATATTATTTCTATAAGACAAGGGAGTGCCGTTTGGGGGTCTCCAGAACTTCACACAAGCTTGTGAAATATATTTAATAATTTAGCATATTGTAATTTTATATTTCCTTCCATGAATGTTATTAGGCCCTATATACACTACAATTTCTTTGAATTGAATTCTTAAGATTGAATCTTTTATCAATTCTCAATCATATTTGTAATATTGCAATAATAGGCATCACAATAAGAAATGCCATTATGAAAACAATTCAAAGGAGCACAAATGGTATAATGTAATATTTAATTTAAAAATTAAAACAAAATAGTAAAATTTACATTTATCATGATTAAATACTTATGTTATCTATGCTTAATTTAATTTTCAATTAAATTATCTCAAAATATTGAAAACTTTCAAATCAAATAAAATTATCAAAGTTAGGTTAAGCTTTATTTTTTATAAAGCTTAGTAACTTTCTTAACAAACTAATGTAAAATAAATAACTACTGGTATCTCAACAGTATTAACTTGAAATCTCAATTCTCAGATGAAGAGTAACATTATATAAATGAACATCTCTAAAATCTGTTTATATGATTTTATATGAACTATAGAATTTTATTGAATAGATAAAAAATTCCAACATATTTGATGATTTGACTCTTCCTCAGTCCCAACCATGCTGGACTGGGAAAAGTTCATCATATATGCGTTTCTTTTAAATTTTTATTTACAGATAATTAAAATGAGAATTTATAAAGTCTTACAATAAAAATACTAAACTTAAACATTTCAACTATATTAATTTATTTCATTAAAAAAATCATATCTTACTTTAAAGGTTGGTATTCCATCATGTTCACC
Organism: Olivierus martensii; assembly: GCA_000484575.1. Classification (NCBI taxonomy): domain Eukaryota; kingdom Metazoa; phylum Arthropoda; class Arachnida; order Scorpiones; family Buthidae; genus Olivierus; species Olivierus martensii. Next base: position 20,552 of record AYEL01086461.1, read on the forward strand.
CTGCATCTTTTATTATCTGTAAAAAAAAGGTGGTTGTATTACATTTATCTTTAAAATTCTAAAAACTTTGTATTTTTCATTTAAAAACATTAGGACAAATTTTAAGAAATTTTGGGATAAGAGATAAAAGAGAAGTCTGGATTATACTTTCTGTAAATATAAGTGGCAGATGTAAAATTTGGACTTAAGATTATTTTGCATGAAAATAATGAAAGAAAATGTGGAAAAGAGGATGAACATTAATATATAACAGATATATAAAATAAAGTAGATTGAGTTACAAATTATATTTGAATCTACTCTTAGGTTTCTTTCACACTGCCAACAACAATGACCAAAGAGACAAAGACTACATATTTTATTATTTACTTATTATATATTCTAAGACAGCGTTTCTCAAACTTTTTTCATTCACGACCCCATTTTTAATTACGAGATTTTTCGTGACCCCAGATATTAAATATGAAATAAAACATACAAGTACATAAATCATTTACACACTTATTAAGATGAACATAATCAGCCAACTACACTAAAAATTCATATGTTGGGCATTTGTGAAATTACATAATAAACTGAAATTCAAGTTTTTGAATTTAATTTTTGCGACCTCCAGCATTTCGCTTCGCAACCCCCTTTGGGGTCGCGACCCACAGTTTGAGAAACGCTGTTCTAAGAGATTAAGACTATTTATCACTTAGCTGCTCACATCTGTTTAAAGATGACTACGATAATTTATACCAAGCATGTGCAAATGTTTTACTAGTCAGCAAATATGGATCCATGTGTTCTAACATTAGTCCTTCAACAAAAAAAATTATTATATTTACTTGTTAGACATCAATGAAAAAGAAAACACATTAGATTAATAAATAAGCAAAGAGAAGAACAGTGAGATTATCATAAATTAGTGCAAGAACTAAGATTATAGGATATTGAAGGTTTTCCACCTATTTTTGTATGACACTAGAAACATTTGATAAATTATTAAGTTTAGTTGGACCTTTAATTAAAAGAAATGATACCAATTTCTGAAAGGTACTTTCACCTGGGGAAGGTTTAACTTTAAGATAAGATTGTTTTAAATATACTTTAATTTGAATAATATAATTGACTTAATTCAGTCAAACATTCATTATGTGATTGATGTTCAGTATGAAATATATTAAAATAATATAGTTTATTAAGAAATAAATTATTTATTGAGACTTGATTTGATATCTTGCTCAATAAATGCTATATATATTGTAACCAATTGATTTAATGTTTATTATTATGATTAAAATTTGATTATTTAAATTATTTGACTATTATAACCATGTATGTCATAAAATAGAATTTCATTGTTTTACCTCTGTCTTTAAATGAAAATACTGTATATAACTAGAATATTAGTGCATATTTAAAATCAAATTTGGTGTAACCTTGTTATCTTGAACCTCTCTATCTCGAAACCCTCAATATGTTGAAAAAAATTTTTTTCGTGCACTTTCAGCATTAAGCCATTGTAATTTCAATGATTATCTCAAAATATTTTTCAAAACCCTAGCTACCTTAAATTAATTTATAATTTTTGTGCTAGAGAAATTAAAAATATTTAAGAATTTTCCCTTGCTTTCAGAGTCTAAACAAAGGATTTAACAAAAAAAAAAACGTAAATGCTCTATCAATAACCGGAACAGGAACTTTTTTGTGCATGCTTGGAATATTGAACATGCTGTACAGTAGTTCACTATATCATAAAGATGATACTCAATTATTTGAATTTTTATTTCAAATAACGTATTTATTTAAATAATTTTTTATTTATTGTTCCCCCTTCCTTATCCATAAGTTCACGAACGCACAAGGCCTAAGCCTAACATTCCGTTGGGTTAGTTAAGCCGCCATATCCTCTTGAGATATTTTTATCTGGCGGCAGTCACTTATAGAACTCATTACAGGCTGGCCAACACCCATGATGGGGTCAACCGGATGATTGAAGGATGGAGGTTCAACGGGCTGGGCCTGGACCCCTCCTGAAAAATTGGAGGAATGGATCCGGATCCTCCAGAATGGTAAACCACAGCTTTACCACGCAGCCATCCGGCCAACCTATCATTCCGTTAGTCCGCGGGTCCCACAGTTTGTTCTGTGAAGTGTTCGTTATCCGAACGTTCGTTAACCGATCACCCACTGTACTTTATTCTAAATTTAATCAAAATGGATTGATTGAGACGTGTAAAAATTTCATGTACAAAGGAGAAAATAATATACTTTGATCCTTTCTTGCTATTCTCAATCTTTTTAGTTCTTTTATTAATTTGATCTGACCTTTCAATTTTTATATTTTAAAAGTTATTGAATATTTTTCTCCAATTAGCCTATATGTTAGATCTATAATATTGTTTTATATTTAACTAGGAAAACGTTACAACAGGCGAAATTTTGGTCATAACGATTCTAATAGACTATAAGATTAGATTTGATTAATTTTAATTATGCCATCGAATCTCAAATCGAATATATTCCGGCAATACTTCAGAATCTACCATCTAGCTAATATTCATGATAGGATTATTCTGAAGATTGAAGAACAAACCTCAACGGGTCTTCTCGGATTTCTCTGAAAATCTGATGATGGTGACTTAGAATCGAACCTGATCTGATTATAAGTGATTGTTTTAGCGGCCGAATGAGTCAGTGGTAACACGTTGGCGTGCCACGCAGGAGGAACTGGGTTCACGTCCCGGGTCCGGCATCTCCTGTAAAGTTTTTTCGGGGTTTTGGGTCCGGCCCGGAGATCCCTGTCCTTCACCACCCGACCCTCCACCACAGATGTGAGTGTAACCCGTGGTTGGAAATACTCCGCCTCTTAGTAATCTCTCTGATTGGAAAGGGGCGTAAAAATGCAAAAAAAATTGCTCTACCATATGGTTATCCAGCGGAGGATTTTTATAATAAAAGTCTACTCATAAACATCTAATATATAAAATGTAGACCAAACACAGTTATCCAGCGGACGATTTTTATAATAAAAGTCTACTCATAAACATCTAATATATAAAATGTAGACCAAACACAGTACTGAAAATTAGGATATTTTTTATAATTTAGAAGTTGGCTATTTGTCTTGTCAGTTATTATTTTAATTTCTGAATTTTGTCAACAAAGTAGCAGCTTCTAAACTGTAACAAATATAATAATTTCTTTGTACTGTACCTGGCTTATTATTTACATGTTAGATGATTTTGATCGGATCTCATATTTTAGATAAAAATCATTTCTCAGAAATAATATCTAAAAAACAATGTGCAAGCACTTACTTCAAATACCACTTTTTAAATTTTTGTCCGACTGTGATGAAATTCTTAAGGATCCTTAAATAACATAAGAAACATCTATTGTATATTCCAAATTTAGCTGAAATAAGTTGAACGATGTGATCTATAGAAGATTTTATATAAAAAGTCCCTTCCCTTATTCTTCTTCATTTTAGTCCCAATAGTTGAAATTTTCAGAATTTAAATTAGAAATATTTATATGTTAAATATGTTATAAATCGAATGACTTGTAGAACAAATCATTCAATGCGATTTGCAGAGGTGTTTATCAAGAATGGATTTATGTTCGTCTTTATTTTGATTCTATTATACTAGAATTTCCAGCAGACTTTAAATAATCCATGATGCATCAACATTCGAAATTTTATGGAAATCAGTGGAGGAATGCGATTTATAGAAGTGTCAGCGGAGGAAGAAGAGAAACAAAATGTCTTTGTTTGGTTATTTTCAGGTTCTCTAGTTCTTTTATTAATTTAATTTTAAGCTTCAGATTTGGCATTCTTTGTCCTCTTGAATACTTATCTCAGATATGAATAAGATATTTACCTTGAAAAGTATAGCGATTAGAATTTGGTACAGTGCTCCCCGGTTATAACGCGGGTTTGCGGGTTGGTGATTCGACCCGCGTTATAAATGCTACAACCGCGCTATAACCGACGGATTTTCTTATTCTCTACTTCAGTAGATCATAGACCAGTAGAGAATCACTAGTCTTTTAATGTTATTAAAACAATAACTACAGTATATTTGCAAAACTCGCTAGTCACGAAACAGCCACCAAAACACACATGCGTCAGATACGAACTCCCACTACAAATAACCTTTCGTTTGCTTTGAATACTCGGGTTGCCAATTGAAAATGTTTTGAAGTTGCCATTTGAAAATATTTAATTTTTTTCAAAGATATTTTGAAATTATATAAATTACCATCAGAATTATTAATATGAATTCAAATTTCTATGATGTTATCATAAATAATAATAATAGTTCTAGAAGTTTGTTAATTTTAGTTCTTTTATTATTTAAATATGGCGACAAGACGAGCAAGGCGAATTGACTTCAATTATGTGTTGTATTATATTTTTCTCAGAATCTCTTTCAAAAGAATGGGGAACAGAAAAGAACCGCGGTATATCCGAATCCGCAATATAAACGGCAGCGTTATATCCGGGAAGCACTGTATAATGATTCTTATAAGAAGTCAATTTGCATTTAATATACTCTACTAGACTAAATTTCTTTCGTCCATCTTGATTATTTTTTTTTAATATATTTGAAATTATTAGTACATTTAAACTGAAAAATACATAATATTCCTCTATTGAATAATAATTAAATCTTTTTCTTTCTATATTTGAAAAGTGAAAATATTAAATACTTTTTCAAAGGTTGAAAGTTAGCAAGGCGAATGGACTTCAATTATGTGTTGTATTATATTTTTCTCAGAATCTCTTTCAAAAGAATGGGGAACAGAAAAGAACCGCGGTATATCCGAATCCGCGGTATAAATGACAGCGTTATATCCGGGAAGCACTGTATAATGATTCTTATAAGTCAATTTGCATTTAATATACTCTACTAGACTAAATTTCTTTCGTCCATCTTGATTATTTTTTTTAATGTATTTGAAATTATTAGTACATTTAAACTGAAAAATACATAATATTCCTGTATTGAATAATAATTACCCGGTAAATCTTTTTCTTTCTATATTTGAAAAGTGAAAATATTAAATACTTTTTCAAAGGTTGAAACAAAGTTAAAGAATTATATTCTTAATGTTTTATCTGTAAAATATGATACATTCATTTTACATAATGGTAATTATATTATTTAATTTTAAAAAAATTTAAAGTTCATTGAAAAGTATTTGCATAGTGTTTAAACACGCAAAAACGATTTCCATTTATTATAAATTTTAAGCAATATCTATATTAAACTTTATACTACATAGAAATTTTATATAAAAACACTTTAAAGTTAACAAGAAACAGAAAGTTTACTTCCGGAAGTTTTGTTAGCCTTGCTTATAGAGGAAAAATTCTATAAGAAGATAAAATGCGTTGTAGTGACAGAAAAATTTAACAAAGTTTGATATTTTCTAAGATTTAGTTACAGAAACTTTCTTGGAATTCTTTTTGTTGATCTTTATGCATACAAATATTTTTCGTTTTATTCCTACTTTTAAAAACCTCTTTGAATTCAAAACTGAACTGATCAAATTGGGAAATTTTTATCTGAATTTCATTTGATTACTGCATAAATCATTGTTGTAATATTTTAGAGAAGGTATTATTTCTGTATATCAAAACAATACAAAGGTACAATCAATGGGATCTATTGCATTTAAGTTTGAGCACATGTAATTAGATCTATAAAAATTTATTACGAGAGGATTCAAAAATCAATTGAAGTACCTTATTTTTACTTATTTTTATAACGATGATAATTATAAAAATTAACTTTTCATTGATAAAAAGATTTATTTATATTTTTATAATTATCATCGTTAAAAAATAAATAAAAAATAAGGTACTTCAATTGATTTTTGAATCTTCTCGTAATAAATTTTTATAGATCTAATTACATTTGCTCAAACTTAAATGCAACAGATTATTTTATTTTATAAGTCAATACTAATACTTTGTTTTCATAATTTCCAACATTTGATGTAATTTATAATTTTACAATGATAGAAGGACACTAATTTATTAAGAAAACTGATTTATAAAATTCTTCTTAAGAATTTCATAAATCAGTTTGGTTTTATATTTTTTATAGAAAATAGAATGTTTTAATGAACATCCATATGTTTCAAAACGAAATTATTACAGTACAAATACATTTGTAATATTCTGAATGATTGATTGACAACATGACAAAATGATAATTAAACAAAGTTAATACATTAGTAACAAATAAAAATAAAATATTATTTACGAATAGTATTTGTACCTATACTAATTCATTATGATGTATTATAGGCCTGTTTCTGAAATAGTAATGAATTATTTTGGGAAACCAGGTTTAGATGCAAAAAATTGTTGAAATTATTTTCCAGCAAACAAATTCTTTGGAATCATCGTTTTTCAAACTTTTTCTGGCGCTCTGTTGATAAATTTTTGAATTCCTGCCATCTTTTTTTTATCTTCAGTTGCAATAAAATAAATTTTTTTTTGTAAATGATATGATATGAGATGATATTGAATAATATAATAAAAATTTATTATATTTTAAAAACTGTTTTTATAAACTGTTCAAATAAAATTTTAAATATCTTCATCACCTTTTAAAAATATTCTTTAAACCTTTCATGAATTCTCATCGTCCTATGCAATATGTTGTATTCCTTAAGGATATTTTTTAAACGAATATTGTAGGAAAAATTTACGAATTGCTGTTATTTTAGTAATCTACAGATTTACCAATTCATATTTTATAATTTTATTCAAGAAAGATTATCACAAAGGCGATAAAATTTCTACTTCATTCAGTGTTTAAAATTTAAATATTTTAAAAGTAATTATATATAGCAAAGAGTATTTTATGATTAGTTGAGCTGCATATAAAGAAAACTGGAAAAAACAGTCTACTTCTTAATAACTCTTTTAATGGATTATTTTCAGAAGATGTTTTCTAAAAATAATTTGAAGGTACCTTATTGTTTTTTTTTAAAGCTGTATTTGTCATCATTAAAATTTGTTATCGAACCCGATAATATAAATGTGAAAATAATTAGTTTCCATGGAAATTTAAACAAATATATTTTATTCACTAAGTGATCAAATCAACTACAGTTTTTATTTCACAGAATTACATTTTGTTTTTGTTTATTAACACATAGAGTGCAGTATTTTCGAAATTTCATTTATTTAAGATCTTGGACTAAACAGATTATTTGGAATGCAATTGTCTATTGTGTAACTTCGAAAAACACATAGATGGAAGAATCCTTTCCAGTTAGCCACATTTTTCTATTTAATTAAATTGAATGTTTGAAATATAAATATATATTTCATGTAAATATAAATATACATTTATAGAATATTATTTGCTTCAATATATTAGAATATAGAGGTTGGGCTAAGATAAACCGAACCTAACAAAGTAATGAACATCCTATGTCGGGTTCGGTTTATCTTGGCCCATCCTGTATAAATGCAGACAGCATGGTCATTTTTTTTAGCAAGTTTTCTTCTTGGTTAAGCTAAAATTTTTTTTAAACTCAAATTCATTTTTATTTAATAAAATGCCATTTTGATTAAAAACTTGTTAATTTATTTTCTTTTTTCAGTGGAATTGAAAAAAGAAAATGAATTAATAAGTTTAAGAAACTATAAATATCATGTTTTGTAAACCATTGCAATAGAGTTAATCCCATTAATGCTCGGTACTGTATATCGCTAATAATCGTATTGTACATTATCATATGTTTAGCTACTTATAGAATCACTAGAGACTTATTTAATATAAAAAGTCATACTTATGCATTTCATCCCATAAGTATGACTCATTCAATCTTGATAAATCGACTTTTCTATCATTCTATTACTGAGTTGGTAAGAACTCATAAATATAAGAAAAGATGCAAAGGCTACTTTGATTTTCTTGGTAATGAAAATATTCTGTGATATGCTTATTTTTATTAAATAAATAAGCTAATGTCTTTCATTAAATGTATGCAATTATTTATTAAATTTATTTTTTATACCTCTACCTGTAATGATAATTATGTTTATTTTTTAATTTAAACTTATAATTGTTATGTATAAAATCAAAAAATATGTTTTAAAAATCACTCTTCGGTTTTTTCAACTAATATGCAGAGTATTCAAATTATTCATAAAAATAATTCACATTTTTCTTGATTAATCTTCCAATAATCTTACATTCCTAAAATAGATATTATTCAGCTTAATATGTGATTAAACTTGTTTCATTGTTTAATCATATATTAATTTAAAATTTTAATGAAATTATCTAAAAACAATTGAATCGATTTGTATACTTTAATATCTTCAAAGTGAATTTTTGAATTGCTTGTCAGTATGAACAGTTAGTAAAATATCGTGATAGACTTGCCATCAATTATGAAGTTAGTTTTCAAAAATTTAGAATAAACTTTACTATGTACAAAGATGAAATATCGACTATTTACCAGTAAGGAATTGGTTATGCCAATAAAGATTGCTAAAGTGACTGTAAACATATACTCTATTAAAATTTGCTAAAGTTGCAAATCGATTTATTTATGAATTCAAAGGTTAAGTTTCAACCATAAAATGTGAAAAAGCTGGCGAAAATAATTTTAATTCACGATTAATTAATTAATTAATTAATAGTTTTTTTCTAAGTATCAGAAATTCTTAAAATACGAATTATAGCCTATAGAAAAATCATAAAATATATAATTTTATGACTTTTTTAATTTTTAGCGATTTTTGTAAAAATAGCTTGCTTTACAGTCTAGAAAAACTGCATTATAAATATTAAAATATCGAAAACTCGCGAAAAAAAATTTTATATATGAAATTTTGATTTATTTTTATTCTTTTTTTATGCTCAAATTTTCAAAATTAAAATATAAATTATTTTTATTCTCAACGGTAAATAACTAATTAAAACAAATTTAATTACTTGTTATTCAAAAAACTATTCACTATACTGTAATTAATTTAAATTTAATTATAATTTTTTAAATTCCACGGCTTATATTATGAAGTTAATTTTAATATCTGTATTTACGTAAATATAAGCAATATTTTTATGTAATAAAGTTGTGGTCAATCACGATTTAATAATAAATTGTCTCATTTGCATATAAAATAATTTGATGTCTCATAAAATTATATCTTTCGAATATTTGGTTGATATTAAAAATGCATTATTTTTTATTTCTTTATTTATTTAAACTGTTTTTTTTTAAATCTGCAATTAAACTCAAATCTCTGAATAATTTAAATGCATAAGCAAAAATATTTATTACAATTTTTTTTACATAATAATGTTATGGAATAATTTTTTTTTCACAACTTTTCGTTATAGAAAATTTAAAAGTTTTAAGAATTGGAATTTTAATAAAATATATTATAATTTATCATTACAGTCAAACCTGTTTTTATGCGGTCGGTTTTTGTGCGTTATTTTTTTTAATTACATTTTTTTAATTAATTTTTATTCGTCATATGCATTTCATGGAATGTTTTTTATATACTGCACAAAAAAATTGCACATAAAAATGCACAAAAAAAAAATATCGCACAAAAACTGACCGCATAAAAACAGCTTTGACTGTATTTTGAAAATTAAATATTGTTATAATTATTAGTAATGGTTTTTAGTTTAAAATATTAACTATAAAAAATAACTTTCCCATAACTGATATCTTATAATCATTATTATTTTACTGGTATTATAAAAATTTTCTTCTTTCTGAAACTTCTATAATTTTCTCTAAATTGTTAATGATTTAAAAAAAATTATGCTTAAATTTGTTAACATAAATGTAATCAGCAATATTAATAAATTTGAATATTATACACTTGAAATTGATATCATATTTTTATATGTAGATAAATAGCAAGTTAAACTGTTTTATAGCATAACAAACTCTTTATTTTTCAATATGTTTTAAGAAATGATATATCGTACATTATTGACAAAATAATTTTTAATTTTCTTTAAAGTTAAAATGGAATAAAATGTTTTGATACTCTTTATTCGCCATTGCAAAAAATTACTTTCTAATAATATAAAAGTCTCAATGTAAAAGCAAATTTTCAAATATACTGATATGTCTATTCTAATAATTTTTGTAATATTTTCTTAATTTATTTAAAATATTTAATTTTTTTCTTTATAGTTGATTTATTGTAAAAGTATTTAATCCAGTTACAATATATATAAATATATATATCATTGAAAAGATATTAGACCCAGATCTTCATCCAATATTTCAGTTAAAAATATGCCAGTTTGTTGCTTATATTTAGTATTTAATAATAATTTATTATATTATACTGTTCACAATATATAAATAAATAATAAGTTTTTAATAAATGAAAGATTTCATGATATTCAATTTAAAAGCCTATTCTATATGAGATCCAAGTTGGAGGACAACTTGAGTTAAGTCAAGAGTATACTGTATTTGCTATATTTGCAATTCATTCCACTTCGAAAAGCATATTAGGAGTGCAATGAATCACAACTAAACGCACTATTGATTCCACTCAAATTATCTTATAATTTGAAACATTAGTTAAATCGACTTCTTAATCTTCTGTTCGCTTTAAAGAAACGTTTAAAGAAGAGACACGTCTACATTTAAAAATATATTAATATTTTTCCTATTCGAAATTTATTTATAGATTTTTTATCCTATTCTCAAGTAAATATATAGAGTGGATCGGGGGAAGATGCTTATTTTTATCTAATTCTTTAATATTTAAACAGGTGGCGATAAATGGTGGTTTATTATAACCTCCTATAAGCCAGCCAAAAATATAGATGATGGATATTATCAGATTATCAATTACTCGCATTAGAAATCGAAAAGTTTCCAGCGAGTGTTGAAATTTTCATCAAAAATTATAGAGATACGATGATGGAAAATATGGCATGGGACCACACAGTAAATAGGATATTCTTGCAGAATAATAATTTTATTTTTATGGAATTAATATATAAATTTATATACTTTATAAAGTTACTTCTGCGATTTTCGTTTTAATAGATAAGCTTATCACTTTTGTTATTTATGATTTTTTAAAGTTATATAAATATATATAAAAACTTGCCTCTAAGTATTTAAAGCGATTTGGATATAAAAGCTTTTTGTTATTTATCTTTATACAAATCTCTTTTAAAGTTATTTTGACACTATATGAAGACATACAACCAAATCGAGATGACTAGTATGCTAAAGCATTTTAAATTGATCGAGAGAGACTGTGCTAGTAAAGATGATAGAATATCTATGTGTCGGTATTTAAATCGTTGAGGATTTACTGTTATACTTCATAAGTCTATATCGAAGAAAAGAAAGTTTGCATAGTATAAACAAATGAATGGATAAACAGTAAAGAGTAAAGAGATGCATTAAGTACTCAATATGCATTTTAAAGGAATTAGTTTAGAAGATTCTAAAACTTATTATATTAAGTTGATATGATGCGATTCTGAATATGTAGAATTTTGATAATATTGTTACAAATAAAGATGTTAAAATTGTTTGTACCGTTATAATGTTATTGTAGTTCTAGTTATTCAGTAACCCTAAAAGAGTTTCTTTTTTGACTTTATTTTATTATGCATACTCTTTTTTATTTTAAAGTTTTGATTCAACTTCATTGAAGCGAAAACCCTTCGCGTTTCGAATAACTTTTTGAACTGGTACTCTCTTATATTTGCATTTTTATAATATATTACGCCGAAAAGTTCAATAAATTAAAAAACTCTACAGTTCAGCGAATTTTATTGAGTTACATTCATTCCAGTTTTTATTTATCATCTTTAAAACCCATTCAAACGCATAAAAATATAAAAACGATCGAATTATTAGTACGAATCGAATAGATTTTAGCTATTGATACAGTGCGAATAAATTCTACGATTATTCGCACTGTATCAATGTGCAATGTAACATCATTTCAACACAGGTTAATAAATTTCTTATTTTTATATTTATAAATAAATATAATTTCGCAATTTATTGCCAAATATGACATATATCTACATTCGATTGAATAACTTTACGTAAATTAAATATTAATAATTTTATTAGAGATAATTGCTTATCAACTACTGTACTGTATTATCAATCAATAAATCGATTGCATAAATGATTTTATTAAAATTAAGAATTAATATTTATCATTGGTTGAATAACAAAATTTCTTGAATTTAACTTTATTATGAAAAATTCAAAGAAAATTTTCTGTAACCTCAAGCAATAAATTTACTCCACTGTCAGTGGCGTAGCGTAGGGGGGCAAAGGGTGCGCCTGCCCCGGGCGGCACTTTGCTAGGGGCGGCAAAATCCCTATTGTTGAATTATTATTAAGACTAGAGGAGATCGAACTCCGCAAAAACAGTGAAGCTGAACGTCCGCAACAATATTTTGCGCGCAGTAGCTACCTACTGCGACTGCAAAGTATATGCCCCACTACTCTCCATAAACTGTTGTCTTTTAACAACACGTGCACAACTGCTAGTGTATCTAAAAACAGTTTGGATTGGCAAATTTCGTTCTTTGTCAATGTATATTGCTTTAGATGTGAGATCAGCAAGTGTCAACTTTCCAAACAGTATGTAAATTAATATTATGCATAAAGAATTTTAGTCTTATACGATATACCATAAGTGAAAATAAATTTATTGTTATTTATTTAAAACGAGTTTGAATGTATTTGCACCTTCGCATTCTCTATATGACAAATATAAAATCAAATGTATTTAGATATGCGAATTTTAAAAAGAATGAAATTTATTTATAGTTATGATAGAATAATTATTTTATTTTAAAAATATTTCTGAAATATTTATAAACGAATAATTTTGGATGAATCATTGGAGAAGATTTTAAGTATGAGATTTTTATTCATTTATTTTTTTTCCTCTTTGTTGTATTAAAACAATTATCAAGCATTAATTCATCTAATTAGTGATTGATTCATATGCTACGATTTTTTCATCCTTTCTGTTTTTGCAGTTCGTTTATGGATTTGATTAGTTTAGTTGCAGAATTTATTCTTTGCCTATTCTTTCATTTGTATCGAATATCCGACTTCGTAACAGTAGAAATAGATTTAGTGGTTCAGAATTAAACTTAATAAAAACATTTTAAATATGTAAATTTATGTAACTAATTATAAATTGTTTTTTGCAGCTCAATCTCATATTACTATGCTTGTTATTACAAGTTATTGGTCCTATGGGGTTATTTTCTTGCCTCGACCCCCCCCTATCGATCGGTACCATTTTTGCCGGGCTTTACGAAATATGCAATCTTACCCTATAATCTAGGTTTCTTTTTATAATCTATAATCTAGGTATCTTTTAGTTTATCCTATAATCTAATATATCCTATCTTTAGTCCGAATTAGTGTTTAAATGTAATCAGTACATAGTTTTGATTTGGAAATATTTCATTAGATTAATTAAATTAAAATTTTTTTAATCATAATTTTATATTTGAATAAGATCTTAATGCAATTAATATATCTGTTGGACAATATAACACAGTATAATTATACTGTATTGTATAAGATCATCTGTGTTGGCGACATTAGAGTCCCGCATTCAGCCGCCATTTTATATCCTCCTATATGAAGCCTGCTTTTACTCCAGCCACCTATCTAGGCGCTAATCCCGTCGGATAGCTGCCAGGGTGACCGAGAACCCAAGTTTGAGAGAAGCCTGCTTTATCCCAGCCACCCATCTAGGCGCTAATCCCGTCACATTGCCGCCAGGGTGACCGAGAACCCAACATAAAGACTCAAGTTTTCGTTTTCAAAATAAAGTTTTTAATTTGATAACAAAACTTCTTCCTCTCGTCATTAGAAAATTATTAGTCAGCATAGCTTCTAGTTAGCGGCAAGCGTGAATATGCAAGTGTTTTAATGGTTACATATTCAGTAGCGCGTTATCCTATGGGCAAAAAGGGCAAATGTCTGGAGCACCCATCAACAGGGGGTCCCAAAGACCCCAAATCAATATTCTATAAACTCATTTTTGTAATAAAAAATCGGAAATTAAATTTCTGTCCCATATCTGGAGATCCTAAATTGCAGATATAATGCAGGCGTATGGCAAAATATGAAATATAAACACCTTGGCTAAGGGCAGAGCACAATACCGTATACAGACCGGCCCTATGCAATGACTCTATCCCTTAATGTATTTTCTAAGAGGCCTTAAGCTAGGTACTCACATGCGGAAAACGTCGACGAAAGCGACAACAGAAATTGCCGTTCCGCTGTCTTTCCGCCTTCGTTTTAAAGCGTGTATCTATGTGCGAAAAAGTTCGTCGACGGAACTCTACTGGCCGCCCTCTATCGATGGTAGGCCGAAATAAGAATATAAACACAGAACATGGCGCCGGAAAATGTTGCAGCTTTATATCATTTAAATTTTTTAAGTTTATTAAGATAATGAAAAAAGTATACCAAAGAAACGACGATTCTGGATTCGTGATATATTTCGAAAGCGTTCTCGATTTGGTTTGGCAAACAGCTTAGTTCCAGAATTCAGTTTCCAAGTTTGAATAAAATATATTAAAACAACTAGCAAAAATAAAAGATCAGTTTAACACAAGTCTTAATCTGTAGGCACTACAGGTATAATAATTATAGTTAATATATTAACTAAAGCTTTATAAAAAATTATTAACAGTTAATTATAAAATAGGTTTATCATAATTGTCTGAAATATTTCATATTTGAGAAGTTGCAGGAAAGTAATCAAATTGTAAAATTTTGAGTGTGATTTGTAATTGCAGATATTTATAATAAAATTTTGAAAATCAAACCATGAAATTTTTTTTATTAAACTTTAAATAAAATACAAAAATTGAAATATACAGTAAAAATATATATATACACAAATTTACACTATATTCAATTTACATGTTTAAGTACTCATCTTTATCTTCATACTTAAACATGAGTAATTCCATATCTTTCATAACTTCATACTGATCTTTTGTTAATTTTCGTAAACGAACATTTAAGCCACCACAAAAAAGTCTATTCGATTTTTTTCTCTTTCATTCATGTCATTATTTTTTATTAATTCTTTTGTATTGGTTTCAAAAGTTCTTAGGGCACTATTTAATACAGTGTCATTGTCGTAATCTCTTCTCTTCTTGGCCTTTTTTGATAAATATGACATAGAATTACAGTGTCCATTTTCTTTACTGCTATAATAAAAAGTAAATATTTTCATCTTTAAAACAGCTAATAAGAAAAAACTTATAATAATATCAAAATGATTTTGTATATATTATTTATATACATGACAATAAAACAACTGTAATGTAAAAAGTTAAAAATATCTAAATAAAAAGATTATTTTTTGTTACTTGTATATGTTTAATCCTATGTTATGTTACATGTGTTACTTCACTAATAAAATCTGAAAATGTAATGTACTAATTTTCACATATGAAGGCATATTTTTAAATAATACAACTCCATTTTCATTCCTTTTGATATATTAAGTCTTGACAGCTAAATAAATAAGAAAAATTTGTGTTGTATGTGACATGTAGGATAATAAATCAACATTTTTTTGGAAGGTTTCAACTCTGACTTTTTCTTATTTATTTTAGTTTTAAGACCCAATATGTCAAAAATGAAATCATTTCACTATTAAAACAGGTCCTTCATATGCAAAACACTTGTCATAATATGAAAATTTATACATAATATATTTTAATATATATAATTTTCTTAATCTTAAATTCTTGAAAATTAACTTTGTTTTTATTGACATAAATGAAATTTTTCGTAGTATAATAATAATAATAAATATAAAGCTGTCCCTAAAATTTTCTTTTAACAAAATTGGGAAAATAAGATGATAAGTTTTTTCTTTTATTCAGAGAACAATATTTTAAGGACTTAAAACCACTAAAATAATATAAATTTTAAAATCTTTTACATGCTTACCTTTCATCAAAACATTCTGAATTAGAAATACTTATTTCATCATTTACTGGTAGGAGTAATTTATCTGTATCATCTATATTTACACTGTGATCATGCACGGATTCCATCATGTTTCCTATTGTACTAAAATATAAAACCAGCTTAATATTGTCTTTATCAACATTAATTTAATATTTAAAAGAGAAATTTAATCGTACTCTTCTGCTTGAAAATTTCGTTTCCACCAAGGAACCCATGTAACAAATCAAACATTTTCCAGTTACTGGTATAGATATCTCCAGAAGCGGCTCCACTTACTACACTTTATTTAAATTTTTTTCGTTCTTTTGTATATCTGTCCCACTGCCCTTTCCATTCCACTCACTACACTTTATTTAAATTTTTTTCGTTCTTTTGTATATCTGTCCCACTGCCCTTTCCATTTTCGTTCTGCTTCTCCTAATTATTAAAATAACTTAATACATGATTACTTATTACGACTTTAAATCAAGACAATACTCGTTGTACTTCATTTAAGCCAAATTGTAATCCGATTGTTGTCTTGCAAATATTTCGTTTCATATTTGTGTCTTTATATTCATTTAATGTTTTATTGTAAAGACATGGATGCTTCCTAACAGATTCAATGAAATCTTCTCCATCGAAGCGTAACTTCAATCCGTCCGCCATTTTTATCTCAGCACTACTCCTATTGGCTAAAATAGTTGCCGTTCCGCTGGACGGAACGGCAAAACTTGAAATATCTTGAAGTTCAAATTCCGTCGGCTTTCCGTCGTCCTCGACGGCAAAAATGACGTCATTTTCGCTTTCGTCGACGTTTTCCGCATGTGAGTACCAGGCTTTCGAGTCTCATTCCGCTCCCTATTTTGCTGACAAGGACTGAAGGACTTCCAGCGGCCTTATGGCTTTATGCGGCCCCGGCCCCATGAAGCCATAACACGCCGCTGCACATATTTCTTTTCATTCATTATGTCACCCATGGATCTGTTTCTTCAACCTCTCCTAGGATGTTTGCCGTTCATTTTTCCTTCTATTACACTAGGAAACCACTTTGAATGTCTAATAAGGTGTTCTTTCATGGCCTTTCTTTTTATTATAACTGTATGGAGTATGGATCTTTATTCTTTGATCGTTTTAAGAACCTCATTATTTGTGAGTTTATCTATCCATTGTATCTTCAAAATTCAACGCCAGCACCACATCTCGAAAGCCTGATGTCTGGCTTTGTCCTCCTTTATTAAGATCCATGTCACAGAGCCATATAGGGCCACACCCCAGACGAAGCTCTTCAGAATTTTTTTTTTTTTTTGTATTTAGTGAGATATTTTTCGAAGTAAAAAGGATCTCTTATTATTGAAGGCATTTTTTGTTTGGAAAATCCTTTCTCTAATATCTCTATAACGTCTTTTATCAGATGTTATAATTCTACCAAGGTAAGTGAATTCTGTTATGTGAGTTAGATATTTCACTAAATGGAAAGAGACTATGCCATGCCCTCCATCTTTGATGCAATTCATTACCCTTTGCTTTGCTCACATTAATTTTCATCCTGCACTTTTCGATAACAAAACAACATTATGCCATAAACCCAATAATTTTATGCTTCAATGGTAATGGTAAAAATATTTATGATTAAGTAACAATTAATTAATAACTAATTAAAAATTACTAATAATCCTAAGACATTAATAATTGATTTTAGCAATCAATTATTTAAGCCTAGCATGAAGTCTAATAATAGTAATCTTTTTTTATAATTTAAAACAAGTCATTCAATTTCAAACAATTAACTTATTATGCATTCATTACATATAAATGATGTAATTATTAATAAGTAATTACATAGTCAGCAAATTTCTTAAGGAATCTTTATTTTAATTTGACAACCGGTTTATATTTCTCCATTTTAAATTTATTACGGTTATTTAACAGCAGGTGGCGTAAAGGGAAAAACAACGATGTTTAAGACGTAATTTGTAAGTATAGGTAAGAATTTATCTGTTATTGATTTTTTAAGTAAAAATTGTGACAATATACATGTCATCACACCTATTTATAAAACATTATACCTGCTACAAAAATTCAATTGATATTTATACAAGAAAACATATTTATATATGCAAACAAGGTGAGATTGTTAATGTAAACATCACATTAACTGTTATAAACAGGTTGTTATGAACCTGTGGGAGCATCAGAATTGATTATCATATCATTAATTAGTAATTAATTTATGAAACAATATGCAATATCTCCAAAAGTAGTTTTGAAAATTTATTATTTCTTTAAAAAAAATGTTTATACATTCTGATGAGTAGTAAAATACAATTGACTTCTGTATGATGTGGGAGATATGGATTCATATAGAATTAAACGTATTATACGAACTGCATAGATTATACCTGAATCAAGTGTCAAAAAATGAATAAAAATAAACTTTAATTACATTTATTACAGTAAGAGTGCTGACAATTAAAGTTTGGACTCATCGGGACAAATTTATAAGAACAACTAATATGACATTCCAAAAAATTTTTGTAATGTCATATTAGTTGTGTCTTACAGTACCTTGTAAGTGAAGAGGACTTGGAAATTAATGATTGAGAAGTGGAGATTGAGAGATTAATGATGGAGAAGTACAACTTTTATGTTAAAGATAAAAATTTGTTTTAATGCTAATTGTCATAAATTAATGATTGAGGAAAATAGAGATTTGATAATATATATATATATTCGTATAAAAATCCAAACAATATTTATTCTAAAATTAAAATTTTGTTGTGCAACTTTTATGTTAAAGATAAAAATTTGTTTTAATGCTAATTGTTATAAATTAATGATTGAGGAAAATAGAGATTTGATAATATATATATATTCGTATAAAAATCCAAACAATATTTATTCTAAAATTAAAATTTTGTTAAGTCTAATAAATTATTTATATTTCACTTATCATTAATAAATCAGTAGATAAAAATAATTAGTATTAAAAGCATTTAAAGCACCTATTACTGATTCCATTAATGAAGTTAATGGAAGACGGATCAAACAAAATTTGATTCAAGTGGTTAGATATTTAGAAAAAAAATCTTTTGGATTATTTACTTATTTAATGATTACCATTCTAAATAAATGAATAATCAGCACTCTATGCAGTTATAAGCTCAAACATTTATTCAATGTCTTTAAACGCTAACGTTTTGGTTAACGTTTGGTAAACGTTAGCATTTAAAGACATTGAATAAATGTTTGAGCTTATAACTGCATAGAGTTCTGATTATTCATTTGAATAAATTACAAAAATTACATTAAATGAATAATCAGCACTCTATGCAGTTATAAGCTCAAACATTTATTCAATGTCTTTAAACGCTAACGTTTTGAGTGTTTCTATGCCATCCTCAGGCAATCAGTCCAATGAATGAATCAAGTTTTTCTGTTTACATTTTGACCATAGCAAAATGTAAACGGAAAAACTTGATTCAATTGTGAAATGGACTGATTGCCTGAGGATGGCATAGAAATGCCAAAAACGTTAGCATTTAAAGACATTGAATAAATGTTTGAGCTTATAACTGCATAGAGTTCTGATTATTCATTTGAATAAATTACAAAAATTACATTAAATGAATAATCAGCACTCTATGCAGTTATAAGCTCAAACATTTATTCAATGTCTTTAAACGCTAACGTTTTCGGCATTTCTATGCCATCCTCAGGCAATCAGTCCAATGAATGAATCAAGTTTTTCTGTTTACATTTTGACCATAGCAAAATGTAAACGGAAAAACTTGATTCAGTTGTGAAATGGACTGATTGCCTGAGGATGGCATAGAAATGCCGAAAACTTTAGCGTTTAAAGACATTGAATAAATGTTTGAGCTTATAACTGCATAGAGTGCTGATTATTCATTTAATTAGATATTAAGTAGAAAGCAGTTTTTAGAAAGAATAAGAATATTGATTACCATTCTAAAGGTTGGTTGTATCATAATACAGTGGTACCTCGCAATTCGACAGTAATCCGTCAACAAACTAGTGTCAAATTGAGAAACTGTTGCATTTCGGGACAATATTTCTTATATAAGACTATGGAAAATAGATTGATTCGTTGTCGGACCCCATTCCATTCTCTTAATGGGTGAGATGAGAGAGATACAATATATTATTTACTTTATTATACGTATTTTACTATTGTATAACATATTAAATTACAAAATACATTATTTTGTACACAATACACCCAATTTATTAACTCCTGGATGAGAGAGATACAATATATTATTTACTTATACAATAGTAAAATACGTATAATAAACATATTAAATTACAAAATACATTATTTTGTACACAATACACCCAATTTATTAACTCCTAGATGTTGGAATAAAGTCTTCTTTATCCTGTTCTACCTTTGAATCTGTGAAACTTGCTTCGACTTGCTTTAAATGTTTCCTCAGTTTGATCTGAGGTATGTCAAGTTTTTTCTGCAATTCTTCAAAAATTAATCTAGCGTTCTCACAGATCATTGCCTGAGTTACTGGATCTCTCTTCATCTGTCTTTATCTAGTCCAGGTGAGAAGCAGCTTTTCCATCCCTTCATTGATTAAAGATCTATTCTTGTCAGAAATCTTCACTGCTCAACAGACACTTTAACACCCATAATCTCTCTCTGTTCAAAATGTTGCCAAGTTGTCCAGGAATACCATACTCTTGAGCTACACCTATAATTATTCTATCTGTCTGCACTTTATCTGCAATTTTTTTTTCTTTTTCTCTATCCTCAATCAAGTTTTCTTCTTTCCTAAATTATTCCTCTGTACTCTTTGAAACCATCCCTAAATTTCACTCAAGAAAATAATAACTATAGATGCACAAATTTTTTACTTTCTGAAAAATGCAGAATTGAAAACTAAAACAAAACATGTGCAAACACCAAAGCAGCCTAACAAGAACTGATAAATAACAAATGACATCACACAATTCCATACACGTGCACGCACTATCCCATGAAACTCAACTGTCGAATTGCGGGATGTTGAATTGCGAGGTACTGCTGTATTTTAGTTTTTTATTAATAATTGATAGAACATTTTAGATTATATCATTTTTTTGTTTAAATGTCAAGTAAAAATTACAAATAGAAATCAGTTAATTTTTACTGTAAACTGAAATATCTCAATGAAATTTACTTTAATTTGGACTATAAAACAGAAATTGGTTTGGAACACTGTAATTTTGATATAATCTTTTTATTTATTCAGCAGACCATAAAAAGACAATGTGCTGTTTAACCACTTTTCTCTATGTTCTGAAAAAAAAAAAAAAAAAACAGATGATACCAAAATTATATAGGATTTCAAATCATTCTATAGAATTTTGTTTAATTACATTAATGTTAAGAAATATAGAATATATTAATACAAACTGCATTTTAATGTATTTTATTTTTATTCTAGATGGCCAAGTCTACTATAACACAACTCCTACAAATAATATTCTTTAAGTTAAAGCAGAAACAATATTCAACACCATGAATTATTTTATAAAAGTGCTCATTTTTGTTCACTGTAATTTAATTTTTGTTTCTACTGATCAATGCATTGATATGTATCAACTAAAATGTAACAATTTCAAATCAGAATATTGTCACTGCCGTATATTACCAGATATTGGTAAAAGCTATTGCGAGGCATTATTGAACTGCCTAAGTTTTAACAAAGAAACATTTCCAGTAACTTTTTATTCCTTTCATTTAAGTAACGAACAGAGTAGTAAAAAATTATTATTTGTTAATATAACAGTAACTTATGGTAATATAGAAACATTAACAAAAGATTATACCAGTCGCTTTGATAGTGCAAAATATTTAAATTTTTCTTATAACAACATTAACAGGATTAGTAATGATTCATTTTTAAATCTCAGAGAACTTGAAAATTTAGATCTCTCTCATAATAACATATCCCAGTTGCCACAGTTTAAGAATCTAATAAATCTTAAAGTTTTAAATCTCTCACACAATATTATATACACAGTAAAATCAAGTACATTTACAAATTTAAAAAATTTAAGTATTCTAGATCTTTCTGAAAACAATCTAATGGAGATTCCTGAAGATTTGTTCTATAATAATCACCGGTTAAATTCTTTATCATTATCAAGAAATAACATTTTTAATTTACCTGATGATATTTTTCATAATCTCTCCTATTTGGAAAACTTAGATTTGTCACATAATAATTTAAAAATACTACCACAATGGATTCAGCCCTTGAGAAATCTCCGTTCTCTATCTGTTGCTCACAATAAACTGACGACGATAAAGAATACTTTTGATTGCAATAGTCTTGTCAGTTTAAATCTAACTGGTGAGTATTATTATAGAAAAATTAAGTTTTTCATATAGAATTTTTAAATTTTTTTATAAACATTTTTTAATTTGTACTATAAGAAAATTTTACAATAGTTTTAAGCTTTCTGATAAAAATATTCTGAGTGAATAAAAATTTTTGTGGAAAGTTAGTCTTATTTTATCTACAGGTAGTCCTTATTACGTATGACACAAATAGTAAGTTCAATATTTTAAGTGAAAATAATCGACCAATGCAATTCACATATGTGCAGTTATAAAGACAACATCCTTTAGGTGTATGGTTCCTGTTTTATATGCTTTTATTATGATAGTGTATTGTATTATGAAAAATGTTAACAGTGGGCAATCCATAAATTTAGTATATTTTTGATTTACAACCTTGAATAGAGTTCAAAGTCTGCAGAAGTTGAGGACTACCTCTATATAAAAAACTGCATCTAGATTAACGGTGAAGAAAATCTTCGTAAAGTTTTGCATACTTTTAGTGGGCATCAAAACAAGTCGAAAATGTCAATGAGCATATATTCTAATTGACATCTTTTTTTTTAAATTAGAACACTTTAAAGTTAGCCAATCACAATCAAGAGCAACACAGTGTGTGACAACAGCACTTTGTATACTCAATTGCTATTGGCTAATTTTAAAGGGCTCTAACTAAAAAAAAGTGCTGTTTGGACTATATGTTCATTGACATTCTTGACTTGTTTACTGAAAGGACTTGCCTCCTATCAGTAAACAAAACTTTACAATGAAATCTTTCTTCACCCTCTATACAGGGTGTTTCTGAACTCCACATATTTAAACTTGGAGGAGATGTAGAAATCATCAATAGAAATCAGAATCACATAAGAAAGCAGGATCCCAAATGGATAGGTGGCGACCTATCCATTTGGGATGATTGTGAGCGATCTCTCGAGGTCAGCAAGTGCAGGTTTCTCATTGTAGCCGGTAGATTCTGAAATGGACCTTGTAAGAATTGCCATTGCTGTTGCTATGTCCGCGAAACGTTCGGTGTTTTTGAACATGTTCGCCAATCCATGCAGCGTAGGTGTCAATTGTGCATCACAGGTGTTCGAAATTCTGCCGATGGGCAGAATTTCGAACACCTGTGATGCTTCTAACTATTGTACTATTTTTTTGTGTAATAAAGTGCTTCATACTACTATCTGTATTGTGTCCTTGCTTTGTCTTTAATCACTTGAGGGCAGCATTTGTGACCCTGCTTTCCTATGTGATTCTGATTCCTATTGATGTTTTCTATGTCCCCTCTAAGTTTGTACATGGAGTTCAGAAACAACCTGTGTATATATATATATATATATACATGCATACATTTTAATTATATTATACATGTGTAAATTGTATTAAGAAATATGAATAATTTGTATTTTATCATTAGGAAATCCATGGATATGTGATGAAAATATATATTGGCTATATTTATGCCTGGAGAAAAACAAGGATAAATTTTCAACTTTGAGTTCAGGAATTTGTGAAAAACCAAAATATGCTAAAAATAAACCATTAACAGATGGTCTTGAAATAGTACATCTTAACAAAAAAATAAATGAATCAGAAATATGTAATTTTTGTAATTGTACAGTGTTAATTATAAAAAAATTTATTTCAGTCACTTGCATCAACATGAACCTGACGGCATTACCTAATTCGTTTCCAAACAAAACCAGACAAATTGATCTCAGCAATAATCAAATTACATCATTGATACTTAAAGAAGAATATATTTCGCAGTGGGCTGGTGTAAGATATTTACGGTTAAGTAACAATAGCATTTCTTCTTTGCATACATTAGAAGGTTCTATCTTCCTCAAAAGTCTTATTGAACTCAATATCAGTAATAATAAACTAAAAGACATTCCCATCCATCTTCTTGACCAGCTGACTCGATTCGAAATTTACTTGGGAGGAAATCCATGGAAGTGTGACTGCAACACAGTAAGATTTCAGACTTGGCTACTAGATCACTATCAAAATGTAATTGATATTGAAAATGTACGCTGTGCAGTTGGAGATAATTTTCATTCGAATTCAGTCATCCACCGAATGCAGAAATCCGATTTATGTCCACAGGTTCATGTTATAGACTATTTGGATATTCTAAATGTTGTTATAGGTATTCTCATAATAATAATAATATCAAAAGTTACATACGACTATTGGCGACAGAAACAAACTGGTAAACTCCCGAGATTTTTCAGCTTGAATTTACAATAGAATGTACAGTATAATGTTTTGATTTTGTAAAGTTTAACAAAATCAAAACATTGTTTAAAAACAGCAACAAGTTTAACAAACAATTTGTGAACATAAGAAAAATTAAAACATACAATGTATAAGATGTTTAAAGTGATAAATAATTAGCCATTTTTTATGTAAATGTTAAGGATAATGTCATTTGTGTGCAACGTAGATCAATTTCAAAAATATTAAATTTTTTAGTTTCGAATGAAACTAAGTTAAGACAAGCCTTTATAGCAGGATAAAACCTTTAAATGAAACATTTTTGTGGTGGAATTACAAGGGAACCTCAAAATTAATAACACCAATTTTATTTAAAATGATTCCAGAAAATTTGAATATTCTACAGTGTTTAGTTTAGAATATTTTCCAGACGAATAAATGGTTAACAATATCAAAACTATGACTAATATTTTTATCATCAACTTTTCATAATTTAAAAATATACATCTATATTTTAATATTTATGTCATATAAAAAGTATTTTTTATTCTTGATAAACTGGTAAATAATCAATGATTATATGACTGCAAAATGTTTTATTACATGCCGGGTTATTAGCAGCTACTTTTTAAATGATTTATTTGTTTATAATATCTGTAAAAATTAGAATTTTTTTTTAATTTTAATTCTTTAACTCGGCACACAAAAGATGATGCAATGTCAGACTTTGTAGAAAAAAAAAAAATTCTCAGTTGCACAATATTAAGTTGTTAAACAGGTATCCTTTGGTTTAGGAAAGTTATTGGGACATTAAAAATTGTTCATTAAGTGAATATTTGTAAATTGGAAACTCATTTCCTATTAATTCCAATTTAAAACTTTTTGGTATCCATGAACAGTTTAAAAGTCGCCACCATTTTATCAACTGATGTTAAAGCATTAATGTTATAGTTATTACCTATTTAGATTGTTTCTTGCCATTGGATTTTGAATTTCAGTGTCAATAACTACCAAGCAATTTTCAAGTTTAAGCATAATATGGCAATAAATATGACGACATTGCAATTACTTAATGAAAATTTTATAATTTTTGAGTGACTGTTTGCCTTATATTTATGCAGTTTTCAAAAAATTTTCATTCTGCTAAATTATTGGCAAAAATAAATTCAATCTGGTGGAAGTCAGAATTAAAAACATTAATATTAATTTGTTAAAAATTCATTAATTATTAATTTTATGGTAATTATTTAAAAAAAATAATTAAATAAGTAAATTATTTTGCATTTAACAATTGCATTGGTTATATTTAGTATATTAACAAAAAAATAACGAAATATTGTCATAATTCAAATTTGTATATACAGGAATCCCTTGATTAGTGTGGTTAATAAATCCTTGCAATACACAACATATATCAAAAATGCACTAATCAAACAAACACCAATGAGAATAATTATATTGAATCCTGGAAAATATCAAAATTATAAACATGTATTTTTTTTTCTCTCGAAACATATCTATATTGCATTAAATGTACTTTAAATCATTGAGGAATATGCACAGGTATTTAAGAATTTATAGTCAGAATTAAAATTTATTTTTCACAAAATAGCATAAATTTTGTTAAAAATAATTTTTAAAAAATACATCCGTAGACATCAGTACTGGAAGGGAACTCTAGGCAAGACTGGCTAAATAATAATGTAATGGCTATTAATAGGTAGTTGCCATTCACATTAAATCTATTAATGAATAAAATTACTAACAAATTTAAAATATAACAATTAGATGATGAAAGTCGTAATATTAACAGAATAAAAAATAAATAAATATATTGCAGTGGTTCTAAACATGTAGACTATAATCCCCAAGATTCAGTTGCCAATACTTCAGAGGAAAAAAAGAATTGCATTTGTTGAAGCGCACTAATCAAATTTGGCACCGCATATATCAAGGGATAGTCTCAAATCATTCTTGTGCACTAATCAAAACTGCATTATTCAAACCCGCACTAATCAAGGGATTTTCCCCTGTATTAGAATTCAAAACGTGTTTTCGCTTTACATTTTATTTTCTAGTTTTTAAGAATTTTAAATTTTGGAGAAAAAATCTCTTTGCAGCTTAATGTTTTCCTCGCTCTAGAAAATTTTATCTTTATAATAATATCATATTTTGTGGAGAAGAGGGGCGGCATATTTGGCATCAGCCCCAGGCGGCAGAAACCTACGCTACGCCACTATCCACTGTATTGATAATTCTCAGTCAGTTTTAAAATGTGACCCTAAATTTAGAAAAAGTTTTTTTTTTCATAAATAACACCAATATCTAATCTTTTTTATAAAGTTTCTATCTGTTCTTAGATACATTTAAGCATTAATACAATTATAATTTGCTTGATAGCATCTCAATATGAGGAGTGACAACTTTTAAGGGTGCTCAGTATATTTACTGAAAAAATTGTGATAAAAGTGACTTGAACAATAAATGAATGAATCTTTTTTATAACTCAACAATATAAAAAGATTCTATGATTTAATAAAAAATTCAAATAGTGGTATAAGTATTCACTTAAAGGTAAGGCGGAGTGGGGTAAGTGCACAAGGTTTTTACAAAGTTGGACTATAAATGAAGGTATTTCAACCTATCGTATAGATATTTGAGAAAAGAAAGGATTTTAACCGATTGTAGAAATATTTGGCAGGGTCTTCCTGTAATTAAAAAAAATCTTCGAGATGTGTAATCATTGTTTTATGAAGTTAAATAGTTTTATATAATTTCAAAACATTTAAAATGCAATAAAAATATATTATGGCTACTCATTATTGACATATCCTCTAGTGCAGCGCTTCTCAAACTTTTCCACTTGGCGACCCCTTTTACCCAAGAAAACATTTTCGCAATCTGAGTATAGAGCTATATAAACTAGGAATATGAATTAAAACATTTCAAAAATTTCTGCGACCCCCAAAATTTGTTACATGACCCCATATGGGGCCGCAACCCACACTTTGAAAAGCACTGCTCTAGTGGAAATGAATTTTATCTTATAATCACTATACAGTAAAACCTCTCGTCAACGAACTAATACGGGGAGGGGTGGTTCATTATAGCCGATTGTCCATAGATGGGAAGGGATTATTATATACGGTTAAAAAAATATGATAATATTACATTTATTTAGATTGGTTTATTATTCTGAGCCACAGAAGCTAGAAAGTTCCTCTGAAGCACTGCTGGAGGCTACTACAGGTATTTGTGCAGTGCTAGTGCTTGGGATGCTCTGGTCAACTGTTTGAGAGAGAGTTGGGGTGGGTTTATGTTTAAGTTTAAAAAATGAATCCAACTTTAATTGCTTTCCACAAGTATACTGTTCACGAATTATTAATTCTCTTAATGTCCGAAGGTGTTGATAATAAGCTTGAATGGAAGAATTATCTGTTGTATTAATGAATCAGCGTGACGTCATTTAATGAAATAGGAAGTATTTCTTTTTTTACTGCCGATTTTGTCTGTTGCATCCAAAGTCTGTTGATGGGGGGTCCATTGATGCGAGGTTTTACTGTATACACAATATTTGATATTTGACGTCATTTAATGAAATAGGAAGTGTTTCTTTTTTTACTGCCGATTTTGTCTGTTGCATCCGAAGTCTGTTGATGGGGGGTCCATTGATGCGAGGTTTTACTGTATACACAATATTTGATATAACTGATGCAATCAGTGAAGAAAATTATGGTGGATAATTGATTAATGGAGAAATAGTTTCTTTGCAAAATGAAAAGTGGTATAGATTTATGCTCTCTGTTCAAATCAAAAATTTGTTAACCAAGGGGATATCTGAATAAATAATTACATTTAGTGGATAAAATGTACTTGTGCCATTTATTTTCTTGAAAATCAAATTTTATTTACAAGTTATATAAATATATATATATACAGCCGTTAATCTGTTATGTTTTACATTGCAAATAATATGAGTAAATGAAATGTATCTGTACTTAAAATGTAACAAAACAGATTGTTGTTATTGCATGCAATTTATACAATATATTGCATATCTCTGTTTTAATATAAAATTATATTTTGTAAATATTGTTATATATGTGCAGGAAGAACTTTTAAAATCTGCAAAATTTGTATAAACGTACAAAATGAACAGTAAAAAGTGATGTTACAAAATGTTTATTTGTATCGTTTTTCTTTTTACAGTAACATGATAGAAACAGGACAATCACAGCATATAAAATTCTACAAGTTTGAAGAATTTATATATATAAATTCTTTATAAAAGCAATTATTTTTAAATATATTTATCTTTGGTTCAAAACCCGTTATGATCTTTATATAACAATACATTTTGTTTGGTTCATTGCCACCTCTGCTTATTACAAGATTTAAAAATAAATGATTATAAAATTTCTGGCACATTTGTATTTAAAACAATAAAAATTTAAACAAGAGGATGTTGCTTGTTATATATATATATGATTGCTGCATTTTTGAAAATTTTATATAAAAATATTAAATAAAATTTTAAGACTTATTCGAATAAGTAAAAAATGGTTGGCTTAAAGATTTAGTTGTAGATGATTTGTCACTTTTTAACATGTTTATAAACAAATTATACTCGACATTTTATGCAGATAACAATATATTTGAAGAACTGTAAAGAATGATGACGCTGTTCAAAATGTCCTTTTGTACTGGGTAAGAAATTATCAGAGAAATTAGAAAATAGCAAATCTTTTCCACAAAATAACTAGATATAAAATTTAAATTTTAGATAATTCAAGCATCTATTAATATATCGAAAATTATGCTACCTTTATATGATAAATTCTTTTTTCTAGCACTTATGTAGGATATAAACATTTTTATTATAGTTATTGTACAGTTACAGAAACATTTTTGGTCTATCTCATCAGCTGTACCTATACTATAAACATATTTTATATAAAACTTAACAATTCTAGATACTGTCATCCTCTAAGCACTGATAACCTTAACTTATATATATATGTCATCAGCTGTACCTATACTATAAACATATTTTATGTAAAACGTAACAATTCTAGATACTGTCATCCTCTAAGCACTGATAACCTTAACTTATATATATATGTAATTGTTAACAATAAGACAAACATCTATTATTTTTTAATTTAAATCAAATTATAGAATTCACATCGTTCTATTGTAATTCTTAACTGTTATTAAGTTTTACATAATGTATGGTAGTATAGATACAGCTGACAAGGGTCGGATAGACCAAAAACGTTTCTGTGACTGTACAATAACTATAATAAAGATGTTTATATCCCTACCTAAGTGCTAGAAAAAAAATTTTCTATTAATATTTGAAATTTTTAAAATAAGTACAATTTTTAATTATAGAATGATGAAAATTCACTGAATTCATTCAGTTTTAATAGATGAAAACCTTCACAGAAATCCTAAGATTAATACAAATGTAGTTAATTAAATGACAAAATCATTAATTGTCAAAGCAAACTCGAATTATAGAATGATGAAAATTCACTGAATTCATTCAGTTATAATAGATGAAAACACTTCACAGAAATCTTAAGATTAATACAAATGTAGTTAATTAAATGACAAAATCATTAATTGTCAAAGCAAACTCTCAGTCTGAATATTTGTTAAAATTTATGTAGTGTTGTCAGAAATAATATAGAAAGGAAAAAAATATTCTTCTATTAGACAAATTATTGATATACAAGTAAAACTCCATTATAACGAATACTGTTACGATGAAATTTTTGATATAATGAAGCTGTAATGTACAGTACTGTATTCATAATGGTAACTCTAGTAAAATGATTAATATACAAGTAAAATTCCATTATAATGAATACTGTTACGATGAAATTTTCGATATAATGAAGCTGTAATGTACAGTACTGTATTCATAATGGTAACTCTAGTAAAATGATAAAAAACATGAAATTCTGTTTTAACGAAATGAGGCAACGGTCCCACAGATTTCATTATAACTGAATTTTACCTGTATAAATTAAATGTAAATTTATAGAATATAAAATAGATAATTTTAGAGTTGCATTTTATTCTTGAATCAAAATTAATTATCTGCAGATTTTAAAATTTTCACAAGAATGAAGGGAGTTCTCAATTAAGATATGTCCTTGTATAGAAAAAGCTTTTAGATGCTCTAGAATGGTAGTTCTCAAGGAAAACTTTTATATGGCTGCACTGGTCTGAAAATGTGACAAAGTCAGGATCACAATATGTTAAAGCATTTGCTAGCCATTTAAGAACTGTATTCAGTTTCTGGTTGCATATCTTTAGATTTTCCAGAAATCAGCCCATTTTTCAACTTTTTGGTTGACCAATCAATGGTGGGCTGAATATTCACGAAGGCTCCGTCCGAGTCCTGGTGAAACTCGGTAACAAGACTGAATTAACTTAATTAACTTTAATATGATAAATATTCATAATTTTTTATCCAATCGTTCAATTTTTATTCAAAAACATTTTTTAAAAATTAAATAAGATACTGAATACTGATTTCAATTAGTAAAAGTATCATACTTTACAAATGACATCTGTTAATTTATTCTAAACAGCTTGCTGACACTAGAATGGACAAATAAGGTACTGTATTAGCCTTGATTAAAAATTATGAAATGGTGTAAAATTATCAAAAAATAAATAAAAATACTCGTTATTAGAGGGCACATTTTTTTCCTTCAACTGCTGAAATTCTGGATCTACTATATGGATAGTTCTACATATATAATAAACAGAATTTAACACAATTATATTCAGCATTTCATTAACACATTTCTTTACATATATCACATTCCTTTTGTATATGCATTGCTGCATTGCCATTAGTCGGCAAGCAAAGCCTTATTATTGTATCTTGTCCTAACTCTGTCATGTCAAGCAAGAGAAATAATACTACTGATGAAAATTCCAACATAAAAAGGACAAGGAAAGCTTTTAAGTTTAACAGTTTTAAACTAAATAGAAATCTAATTTATGAAAATATTAAAAACAGAAAACAAACAAATCAAGAATTAAAAATGTTCTCGATTTATGTCACAGACATTGAAATGGAACCCTGTCGTAAGGTCAAGGACTATCTGTATAAGAAAAAACAATGTGACTTCCTTATTGAATTTTATAAGAATTGACATCATAACAACCAGATTAGATTATATAATCAACAGGATGATCTTATAAAGCCTTGCTGTTTTTTTTAGAAAAGTAAGATAAACAAAAATAAACTTTTCCAAAAGAAACTGATGGCACTCCTTGAATAATCGTTAAATAAAATTAGAACTTCCAAGAAAAAAGATTTACAGATAGGGAATCCAGGATTATTGTATGGTTTATATTTAATGAATTTAACATTATTTGGACATTTCTGGAACACTATTTTGTAAAAATTGCCTTTTTCATCATAAATTACATATCATCTGTTATATTTGAAGACGAGAATCGTTTCAAATAAGAACTGAAATTCAACAGCTATTCAGAAACTTTCTCAAATTTTGGAAGTCCAAGTGTATGTGGACTTTAAATTATAATATTAAATTTGGTTTTATTAGATTAAATGTGTATAAACAGAAAGATTGTAGAATTCTTGATAATTATTGAAATGAAATGTTAAAAATAATTGAATGATTAAATGATTATTAGAATCATAAAAACGTGTGACATTTTTATGTATTCGAGTTTTTTATCCATGAAAATTAATATATTAATTAAAAACCATACAGAATCTAAATAGTCAAATATCGATATAAAACAAGGTATATAAACTGCCTAAAACACTAAGACAATAACGAATAAAGAGCACTAACGAGAGTAGTGACTTCAAAGACTTGAAATAAATAAGTTTTTTGAAGTCACTACTGCCATTAGTGCTCTTTATTCGTTATTGATATAAAAATAACAGGAATAAATTTAGTTAAAAAAACTAAACAATTTATTAGAATTAACAGAAAACATTTTATTAGAAAATAAAATGTTTTCTGTTAATTCTATAAGCTATATCAATAATCAAACAACAATTCTTTTGAAAACATTATGGTAATAGAGATTGAGTATCTTTAATCTGAAAGGCTTGAAAGACAAAATGTTTTGAATTTTTCGAATTTTGGAATACATGATATGGTAGAGTTGAAGAGAAATGAGAAAAAACTCACTATTAGATCATTATGTCATTTTTAATGATATATAAACAACACAACGGGAAAATAAGTAATCACAAACTTGTCCTACTAACAAAATTTGATAGTTACTGAATAATAATGATAAGCCATAGTGCACATACATTATTAAGTCATCTTTTACAGCACAAACGAGTCAGTCTCATCCCAAAAGATTCCTTACTTTGAAAGAAAAATTATCAATATCAAAATTATGGATTAGAATACTTCAACCAGAATATAAGATAAAGGTAGATATCAATTTATATAATTCAGTTATTGGAAAGCTAGATGTTCCATTCAAAGTTTTATTAGTGTTATAACATCACCGAAACTCTTGATATCTAATTAAGATGGCTTACAGAATTAAAAAACATTTTTCATGTTGCAAATAAACAATTTAATTCTGTTATATTTGTGCTGATATTTGACTTTTTAAATGTTTATAGGATGTAAAGGCATGCAGAATTGTGAGAGACCAATAATTATAATGATCAAAGATTTTCCAAACTCTCTCACAACAGAAACATCATTCATTTGTAATTCACATAGATAAAACATTTCTTGTCTGGATTAAACCATCTTCAGAGTACATTCTAAAAGGAATGGAACAATGATTGGAATGTATTTAAAATAATTCTTAACTTCTAAACTACAAATTTAAAGAAAGATAATTTTGTTGTGCTCCTTTTAGAATGTACGTTAAAGTTGGCATTATCTAGCATGAAAACATTTTATGCATACAAGTTATGAATAAATATTTCTGCTATCAATTTAGAACTAATTGAATTTTTGATGTAAGAGTTTGGCAGAAAAATTTTTTTTAAACAAAATTATAATGATATCTCTCATATTGAATCACTAAATTCCCAACTTGCACAGTTAATTGGTCCAAAAATTTTGTATTGAATTTTTGATGTAAGAGTTTGGCAGAAAAATTTTATCTCTCATATTGAATCACTAAATTCCCAACTTGCACAGTTAATTGGTCCAAAAATTCTGCGTAAATTAAAAAAATGCACAAGTCTAACAATGCTTAAATTTGATATACATGATTGGGCACATTATCAAAAAGAATGGCCAAAATGAAATTTATGAGTATACTTTAAGCATAGATAAGAAAATTTAAGGCAACAAGTGATGCTTTTGCAAAAAATATAAATTATTTAATGAAATTTTCATTGGTATTTTATAGAAATTCAACAAAAATAAAACCATATATATGAAACTGCCTAAGTCGTGAACCTACAATACTGTTTTCATAACAACTTTCTGTCTTGACTAGTATGTTGTACCAGCAATGGTATTTTATTATTTTTTCTAGAACAGAACATTATGTTCCGACAGTAGTAGCTACTTGCATATATTGGAACTGAAGAGTGCTGAAAGTAGCCAAAACTACTTATTATTTTTATGTCAATGTGTAGAAATATGTGCAACTAATAAACAAGTTTTTTCTCCTGCTCTAAGGCTGATTAGTTGTATTTTTGTATTTGGTAAGTAGAGATGAGTGACTTAGATTGATATAGGAAAATTAAAGAAAAGAATGTGTAGCAAATAAATGGTATAACCCTCAGATATTCTGATTACATATAATTAAACTTTAATAAATTTAAGAAAATTCCTAATTATAGATACTTAGTATACTTTACTTGAAAAAACTACATATTTATATATATTTTACACATCAATTCTTTGACTATTAATCTTTTCTCTTAATTTTTCTTCTTTTCATTAGTTTTTTATAGAAAATCTTTAAAAACTGATGGTCAAAGTTAAAAATTAAGTCAATGGTCAACAGATAGATTCAATGTTATGTCAATGATCAAAAAATTAATATTAAATATCGTGAATTTATGATTAGTCTTTACGAAAAGAAGGAAAAATTAATATTTATTGAAGATTAATAATGTAGTCATATTGTTAATTATCCATTTAATATTTAGTTTGCCTTGCAAAGTCTAATTTGTATTTGCTATTTAAGAATGATTTTGATGATGATGATATCAATTCAAGAAAAAAAAAAAAATCGCATCATGACTAGTGTAAAGTCTGACTGATCTTTGGAAAATATCCAAAGTGTTAAGATGAATCCATAGGTAAAAAAAAAAATCTTTAAAATAAAAATTGATTTCAAAAATTAACAGATTTTATGGATATCAAAATGAAATCAAAAGGTAAAAGGAATAATGAATAATAATTTGCAACAATTTATTCTGTTTTATTAATATAATGCTGAAATTCGACAAATGTTATCATAAGTGAAATTTATTAAAATTAATTTAAGAGTTTTAAATATGATTGACTGATTGGATTATTACCTCCAGCATTACTATATATATAATTAGTTATAGCATTGACTTGAACAAATATAGATAGTTCTCGACATATGCAACAAAGTTGCAGAGTCGGAGGTTTTGGATGGAGTCAGAATTTTAAATTGCTTGGAATCAGGAGTCAGACCTTATAAATTTTAGGGAACGGATTTTTTTAAAAGGTGGAATCCAAGTTGGATCATTTGCCATCCAATTCTGCAATCCTGGGTTACAGAGTCGGAAGTTTTTGGGTAGAGTCTGATTTTTAAACTGCCCGGAGTCGGGAGTTGGAGTCGGACTACAAATTTTAGGGAGTCGGATCATTTGCCATTGGACTCTGCAATCCTGTATGCAGGGTTGCATTTTCATGACCAGATTGTAAATCGATATAGCCATAATTAGAAATATTTTATATCTATTAATTGCACTCATTACCATTATTGATTGTAGCATAATACAGCAACTTATGAACTTGAGACCAAACATTCATCTTACAGACTATCATGGTTGTAAGCCGAGGAATATCTGTGTTGTAAAAATGTATTACTAACTACTATTTGGCAGGTAGTTATTAGATTCTGTAAAAAGTTTGAATTCCATTATAAATATTTTTTGAAATTTATAATTTTGCTTATTTTGCTGGTTAAAATATTTATAATAAAATCAATAGTTTAATCTTAAAATTAAAAATTTTTTATTTCTGTAGGATTTATAATATTGTTTAGTTTTTAAATCAACATTCAAAAGATTTAGTGCATACAAATTATTTTAACTTGTGTATCCCAAAGAAGTTTATTAGAAACTGATTTATAGATGAATCATTTAAATTGATATAAAAGATTTATTTAAAAAATAACATATATAAACTTTTTGTCTGCAATGACATAAAATGTATTCAGATTATAAAAGAAAATCAAATAATTAAAGTTTTTCTTTTATCTAAAAGTATATAGCTGTTTTGTATTGATTTTCAGGAAAAAAGAAAAAATTATGTATATTTAAAAAAATTGTTGTGATAATGAATCGAGCGAGCAGAGGTTTACATCATCAATCACAGCATCACAAAATTAATGAATCATTTTACTTAAAAACAGTTTCAATTTGTATCATAATGGAATGTTGAAACATTACATTTTGGATTTTACCAAATTAAATAAATTTTACTTAAAAGTATTTAAAAAATTTTTTAAATTAATTGTATGGCATAATAAGTTAATTGATAAAAGAAATCAAATTGAATTATCGTATTACAAACATAATTTTATAATTCATCCTTAACACTCTTTGTGTCTTTACTATTTATTTCAGAAGCTTTTTCCATCTTTTTATCCTCTTTACTTTTGGAGCTTTTATCAGATTCTTCTTTATCACTCTTAGAACTATCTTTGGATTTTTTCTTCTTACTTTTCTTTTCTAATTTAAGTTCCTCATCCAAACAACCTAACAAAAGTTATTTATTTTTGAGCAATTAAAGAGAAAGTACAATGTACTGATTACTATATAACTCACCATCATCTCCTTTCCTCAAAGCACGATCAATACAAAGATACTGCTTTAATGACACATCTTGATGATTATAATACCAATCTTCAATTGTTTCTTCATGTTTTTCTAATAGATCCTCACACTGAAATAAAATTACAAATTAAAAATTTTTATAATACAGTTTTTGGAAAATTATAATCTGCAAGTAATTTACTTGGGTTTTAAGATTTGTGACTTCTGCAGATGGCTTATCCCATAAATCATAAGGTATTCCTAAATCTACTTTCACTCCTTTATCCCTGTTTGAATGATTAAAACTTTGCATTAACTGATATGGAAAATAATTAGTATTAAAATATATAGTTGTTAAAAACATACACTAGATCATGCAACACTTTAAATGTTGTACTCATTCCTTTAGCAAATCTTGTACTGTCTTTTCTTTCCTTGTGTATGTTATAATCCAATAATCTATCACATATTCCTTCTAATGATTCTACTAGCCTCAACTCTCTAAAAACAAAATTAAAATAATTTTCATTAGTACAAATGCTCTAAAAGGTTATTAATGATTTTTCTAGCAATGTATATTTTAAGTATACAAGCTAGATAAAAACATTTTATCATTATAAATATTAATGAAGACTGATAAAGGAGCACCAAAGCAACATAGAAAAGGCGAACTTCCATACAGTGTTTGTCAAGCATTTTTACCACTATGGTGTCAGCATTGACTGGAGTCAAGTGCGGATCGGTCATTGTCAGACCGATAAACAAAGCAGAAGATATTAGAATCGCTGAAGTCATCGTCATCGAAGAATATATTAAGAAGACTCACATCATAAACAATAACCACCCTATTAATATCCTACCTGAATGGCTTATATAATCTATATCAATTCGCATCTCCATAATTTATTGCATTTATTTGCATTTTATTTTGTTGCACCTATTGTTTTATAACTAATTGATTAATATGAAACGAATATAGAGATTTAATAATTTGACTTATTCGTTCGTTCTAAATATTAAGTTTAAATTTAAATAACATTCTGTAATTTTGTTCCAAAAAACATACTATATTCTAATTTTGTTTGCCAATGATGAATTTATAAAGTCGAAAGTACTCCTGTAAATAATAATAAAGCATTTTCCACTTTGAACCTAGAGCTTGTCATTTTAAGTATATTTCTAATTTGTAAGTGAAAGATTATATACATTATTAATGAAGACTTTGATTACTTGTATTACTTAATTAATTAAATTTACTTACGTGTTTGTGTATTTAATTTTCTTTTTAGACTTCTCATCGAGGCCATAACCTATCTCAATAACATCATGTGTCTTCCCTGTTTCTTTTAGCCTATTCTCTAACTCCACAACAACATATTTACAAACTGTAAAAATAAAAATTAATTTATATAGAAAACAAGCACTATTAGCAGGATTCTATATGATTTATATATCTTATATTATAATAATA